>JAIPRM010002198.1:0-31959 GCA_025469315.1 Stegophylla sp. TES_Ste_2020 | reverse complement strand
TATATATGGTATATGTACTTTTGTACTAAAAAATAGCTAAATATGCAAAAAAAAAAAAAAAACATGCATTCAAATGTTTATATTTTAATTACCTAATTGTAAGCTTTTTAATTATTTGAGTTTTTTGTACCCTGTATCTAAATGACCCTATTGAGTCAAATTTGTAAGAGAAATATAATAAAATTTTAGTTATTATTTAATTTTATAATAAATAAGACCGTATGATAATAGGTACTAATTTAAAAAAAAATATTTTTTCTTCTGAGGGGGTACACGATTTTATAGGCTTTTTTCTAATTTCTAAAAATTAATGAAATCAAAGAGGACTCTGAAATTTTGTCACCGCTCAGCCCCTCCCAAAAAAAAATCCTGGATACACCATTAGTTGTGGGTTCGTTTGTTTGTATACATACGTCATACACACACACACAACTGTAATTATTTCTAATTAGCCGTATTAAAAAATATGCTTTTCGAAAAAAATGGTTGAGTATTTCAATCAGTGTAGCGCGATTAGGCAATTCCTTTTTTACCTATTAACCCCAAAAAACGCAACATGTTTGCACACCAATATATATATATATAAAATGTATGTATGTATGTATGTACATAAACAAACGAACCCATAACTCACATAAAGATTAAGGTAGCATAGTCAGATTGACGGTAAAGAATCAATCGGTCATAAAGCAATTTCATCTTATAAACAAATATTTCTCTGTCAAAAGATTTTATATTTTTATACTTTTTGATCTTTGAAAAGGTCAACGCTATAGATAGCTGTAATGTTAAATAGGCATGAGTTATTTGAATACCCATGACGTCAATGTTTCTAAGGTGTCAAAACTTCAAAATTTGTTTTATTGAATTTCTCTCCAGTCGTCATATTTTGTTCTTATATTAGAATATATTGATTATTTTTGTTTTTGTTTTTAGTGTTTTTCACATACACGAGGGTCTGTAGAAAAAACTCACAGACTTGTAAAGTATTTTTGTTTAAAATAAAAAATATATATCGATAAGATACGAAAATTGGATTCAAGTCACTTTTCTTATTTCAGATAAATATAGTAGAATAAATACAATTAATTCTTATTCGAAAACTAGATTATTGCATTCGGAAAACAACTTTTTGGAACAAAGATTATTTACTCAGTGATTTATTATTGGTCTTGACAATTTTATTTTAGTTTTTCCTTATTCTTCTCACCATACTACTTGATAAATCGAAAAATAAACTTCAAGTACAATACTATAATCTTTGTCCCATTTCTTGTTGTTTAGCATTTTTTTTTTACTATTCCTTTTAACTGTCTAAATAGAAAGTTACTTAAAAATAAAAAAACCATTCAAAAAGTTACAAAAAATTTTCTTTTAAAACGTTGTTGATGGATATTAAAGAGAGCTATTTTCAGCTATATTTAACCAGTATGTGAATTGTGAAAGTTGTAGATAAAAAAAAAAAAATGCAAAAGTATTTATTTTTATTTTTTCATAACATATTATCAAAGCGGTATATTATAATATTACTTGTAGAAAAAAAAAAATAATTTAAACATTTTTCACTCAGTACAAATTATTTTTGTTTTACTATTAGTGAAAATTCCGAGTAAATTCTGTTGGGTTAATGAGATATTTTATTCATAATAAACATTTATGTAAGTACTAATACCTAGTAACGTTTGTAACAAATGAAAAATACCACTTACAATATTCGATGGAATCAGTAAAGTAATAAAATATTAAGCAACAGGAACATTATTCGGTAAATATGGCATAAAAATCATAAAATATTGTCAAAAATAGTAGTTTTTTTTTTTTTGATCATGATCAAATATTTTTACAAATATTTGGTAAAATTAATTTCATCATTAATAATAGAAGTATAAAAGAAAATTTGAGAACAAGTAAAAAGCCTTGAATTTAAATTTTTCGACTAAAAATCAATAATATCTTTATGTCTTAGTAGTACACGTCATTATTTATGCGTAAATAATGTTAATTTTATGACAACAAGATAGATAAAAGTCGTGTAATAATTTTACTCGAACAAACAACGTACATATTTTTTTTTATAGTTATATTTGACGTGCACATTTTGTCCTCACAAATTCATTTTTAAAATCACTACCAAACGAAGGGTCTTGGGCGTATTCGGTTTATATTTAAACAGATTGCAGCGTAACACCGTAACACGTGTTCCGGTTATATTAAGATACCTCCGAGATCCACGCGCGTCGTGTCGTACAATACCTACTTTACTTTAGCCTTTAGCTAACCTTTATTATAATAACGACATCCCTTGATAAATCACATCAATCTATCATAATATTTTAAATGTAAGATTTTATGGAAAAAAGTCCATACCCACCTAAAACTATTAAAAAAACGAGAAACGTTATTTTAAAAAAAAAATACGAACATATAATATAGACACTCGATTCGTTTTTCCCATGTCAGTAAAAATCGGTATTATATAATATTATTTTGAAAATAATAAATCACTATATTTTTATATTATATTCAAAAAACAATACATAGACTTTATAAAAAAATGATGAAAAATGTTAAATCTTTGAAAATTGTTGTAGTTTTATTTTTATCGAAAAACATTGTAAAAAAACCAGATGATTAGAGTATAATCCGCAGTCGACTTTCAATTAAATCAAGGGCGGATATAGACGCCATAAACGGGAGGGGCAATTTAAAAAAAAAAATAGGTGATGTAAAATAAATTTTGGGTATTGAGTGTAATCCTCATTCAGAGCCAAACTATTTCAACAACTGTAAAAAAAAAGAGAACTAATTTTCGACTGTAAAGATACAAAAACAAGTATAAAGAAAAAAAAATGATGATACATTTTTATTATTTTTTACTGTCAGAAAACCTATTTTGTGAACGGGGGGGGGCAATTGTCCCTATTGCCCTCCCCTTATATCCGTCACTGAATTAAATATCTCACAATGGACTTTTATACGTCCAAAAAATATTTTAAATCAAATAAAAAAAAAACCCCGATCGTTGTTACATAAAAAATCCCGGCTTACTGCATTCAAAATCTAAAAGCATTATTAGCTCGTTTTTATTCAGGTGGAACAATCGTCTACATTTTAATGTACTTTCTTTTATTCTTATTAAATCACGTGCATATAACGTATAAAATAATTTTGAAAAACCGTTCTTTTATTATGTGCAGCATGTCGCATAGTAGCAGCAATATAATATTCAAATAAGTTTTTGACGTCATTATGATTATTTTATTGATTCGCCACATCTAGAATGTACGCATTTAATATTCATTTTATGACACACGAGTGACATTCGAGGAGAGGATTGGCGACGGAGATTTTTAAAATAGACACTATACCCAGACGACGTATACGTGCCACCCCAACTACACGTTTCCACGTCTCGAAATAAACCTGGAGTTTAGTAAACTGTCTGCAGGAGTAGTTTTATTTAAATTTGTTTACGTATATATATATATATATGTAATTAATTATTCATCTTACCTTTTGTGAGTCGTTTCAGAATAGCTAATTTATGTTCAGCGCTCCTGGGTTCGGCCAACACAATTAGCAAATAACCGCCCGTGAGCGGGGTTTCAACGTGATCTGATGGATTGCCCATTTTCTGAATGCTACGCGTTCAACGTTTCATTAGGTTTGTGTTGAAAATGAATGCCTGAAACAGATAATAATAATAATAATAATAATAATAATAATAATTACCGAATGTAATGGTTGACGCTAAAACAAAAATATAAGTAACTAGAGAAATAAATTATAAAGAAATATCATAAGCTCAGAGATTTTAGTTCTGCGAAAAAACTGTTTGATTTATTTTACCGTTAAAATTCAATTTTCATAAAGTACCTACTTAAGTTTTACGTTCATTTATAACACTCAATTTCATAATCCTAACAAAAATATGAAGGTGTAAAAAATTTTAGTAAACGTGCAGAAATATTATTTTAAATGGTATTTTCCCGACAATAACCGATTTAGTGAGTTATTATAATTGTAACACTTTTATTAAAAAATATATTAATTGCCCAATATTATAATCAATATAATAGCATAATAATTTATATCTCGAGATGATTATTTGACGAGATTTTTTAAATAATCGTTGGTAATTTTTTTTCACTAATGATTTTCAAAAACCAATTTGAACTCTCATCACCCAAAGTCATCATTATTAATTACCAATATAATAACTTTCGTGGACCTATCTAATGAAACTTTAATTTCCGTAATAAAATTATACCTGTCGATAGTAAAAATATTTGACAGTATATTAATTAATTAATTGGTTATTAAGATGGCACACAATTTACATATTATAACTAATAGAGCATAAAATACAGGTACTGTGTAAATTATGACGGATATTGATAGGTAACACTAACATTATCCATACGCTTAAAATTATAATCTAAAAAAATATTAAACACTACCTATATATGTAACGTGGAAAATGTGAAAAATCTACTGCTAATTTTTATACCGAAAAAGATAATTAATAAATAAATCGATTTATTTAAGTAGGCCGATTTATATAATTTATATAATTTGTATGATGAAAATGTATTTTATGATATGTACACATTTTATTAAAAGAGCGAGGTTTTATAAAATCATATTTTAGTCAAATTTAAGTCCAATATTTATTATAATAATATTTCTAATTGGGTACTATGAAACATATTTTATTACTTGTAAACTACTCGGTGGTCTCTAATAATCACATTAAACTTTGAATAGTTATTTTAAAAGGTTAAGACAATATTAATAAATCACAAAAATATGTGCACCACACACGTCTTGGTGTTCGAGGAAAAGAAATTGAAAGCAATATTATTGATAATAATTATAAACATTAATTTATAAATTATTTAATAATTATTTGAATTAGTCATTGTTAATTTATTATTTTCCATTGAATGGTAAAAAATGGAAACAAAAAAAGTACTTATTTAAAAAATGATACATTCATGTTAATACATACATGTTTTATATTATATTTATTAACATTTAGTTCATAAAATAAGTTAGTCTATATAGAAATTGAAAGATGATAAAATGAAAATTATAGAATTTCCTAAAATGTAATGTCACCCATGCTAAATGCTAATTGGTGCTTTCATTAATTAAATCGTGTACTATAGTTGCTTTATAAATATATAATAATTAATATTATTAATTTATTCCATGTTTATTCAACGTTGGTAAGGTTATCACGAACGGACATTACAGTATGATATTAGTTCGATCGGAATTATGTATTCAATATGAATCATATAGGCCAAACCGCAAACCTATGGAATTTTTTGTTATTTTTTACTTTATGCCACCAAATATTGTTTTCTAAATATTACTATTTATGGTGTATTGAAATATTGGAAGAATCAAAAATGGAAAAACAGAATTTGAATTTGCATATTGTATTTTTAGATACATTTTCCAGTGAAAATGAAATCAAAAGGAACCAAATGTCTAACAAAGTGTTAATATTTTAGTATAGAGTGATCCATAACTGTATAGCATGCAACTGGACGTTAATTGACGCAAGAAGGATACAAAATAAATAATAAAAGAGATTTCAGTATTGCATATTTAAACTCATTAGTAACGAAATAATATTAATTTCAAAATATCTTTTATAAGCATAGGTACCTATTGCATTAATAAACTTAAAACGGTGAAAGGAGAATTAAAATTTGCATTAACCCATCACTTTAAATCAGTATTAATTCTCACGGGACTCTCGTTAAAGGTCTGTTTAAATATAGATATATCATTAAATTTTAAATTAAAAACACAAAAAATACGTATATCCATCCCATAATTTTATGCGAACAGTCGGTTGGCTATATTTCAAATAACTTTAACATAATTGGTTATTTTATTTATTTATCTTTTTTTACACAACCGAAAATTATTTATTTTTCGACCGACATTCAAAACAAATTTTTTGTTTATGCCGAATCAATTTTCAAAACAATTAATAATTATTTTCTATTTGCCAGTTTCTTTTATGAATATATAAAACAATTTTTCAACCAATTGCGTTGTTCTCAAACACGTTTACAAGCGTACAACACTAGAAACTTTGTATACGTAGTAGATTATAGACAAAATGTTAAAAACAAGTATAAGTTACCATATCTTTCTAGCGATATTATCGATAATTATGAAAATTAATTTATAAATTAGTTAATAATTTGAATATTAGTCATTGTGAATTTATTATTTTTCATTGAGTGGTAGAAAATGGACAAAAAAGAACTTATTTCAAAAATTATATAATCATGTTAATACATACATGATTCATATTAACATTTACTTTATAAAATAAGTCGGTCTATATTATTCCCTAAAGCACTGAAGTTTTCATTTTTTTTTTTATGTAATATATTTGATTTAATGACTAAATTAAGAAAAATTCTTAGGATTTTTTATAAAAATCAATAAATAGAAATTTGATTTTAATTAAGTAATGGCGTACATTATTTCAATTCAGTAATTCTGTAAGGGTGTAAAAGGTTTGAACTGTATGATAATTTGTTTGAAGTATACATTATAAAATATGAATATTATTTATTATAATATGTATTTTAAAACATAAAAGCCTAAAATATCAATTTCGTTTACTTTCATAAATAGCCTGACCTTTTGAGGTGAATTAAAAAACATAACTTTTTCATTTTATTATAAATACGAGATACATAATAGAAATAAAAAGGGTGTAAAAATTAAAAAAAAAAGAAACTCGAAAAGAACAATATTATATTTAATACGTATACTACTATAATAATTCAATATTTTTTTAATGGAATCACGTAATCAATTATTTAAAAAAAAAAAAAAAAAACAATTTAATAGTTATTATTTATTAATTACAAAATACGATTCATATTGTATGAATAATTTACTTCTCGGAGGAAATAATTCATATATTATAAATGAATGTGCAATATATAAAAGCATCGTTGAAATATTGTAAAACCTACAAAAACTTTTGTGTACTAAAGCAAAAAATATAACTCATTAAAGCGTATACTTCAGTGTACTGTGTAATACGAGTACAATAGTAATAAAATATAATAATCCGTATTTCTGAAAATAGTTTACGCTCCAAAGCAAATCCCAATCTCAATGCAAGCACCACAATAATGGCTTAAAAACCATATTCAACAAAAGACCAACGAATTAATTCTTCCTCGACTATCATGTAGAAAAATAAAAAAAATAAATTAAAATAAAAAATAAAAAAAGTTCTTGAAAATCCCCACAAAAAAAAATTTGGACTTATTTCACACGATGGGTGGGGTTCTCTTGGTGGGTGTATTGAATTTTAAAGAAACGATAAATCATTTCTTCAATAAGACGATTCTGAACGAAAGAAGTTAATAATATAAAGAACAAATGAGAAAAAAAAATGTTAGAAAACTGTCCAAAATTTTTTTTTCAAATTACCAAAATTTTCATGCGCCAAAATCTTTCTCATATTATTTTCTATCTATGATTAAATTTTCATATAGTTCAGATGAAAAAATGATGGTTTCCGAGTCGTTTTTATCAAATTTTGGGTAGTTAAAAAAAAAAAAAAATGAAGAATTGAGAAATTCAAAAAATGACCTCTTTAAAGTACCTTCTAGAGACAAACTCGGTTTCAAAAAGTTACTGATCGAAACTTTTGGACAAGTATTTTCATACGAAAAGTTGGACATAGAAAAAAAAAAAAAACAACAATGTAAAAACACTAGCTTCTTCACTTCGTTCAGATTGTAAAAAAAAAATTATGATATCACTATGATTCAGACGAGAAAAAAAAAAAAAAAAAAAAAACGAGAACTTTTTATATATCAGGAAAACGCCGCCGAATAATCCCAAACACTCGTTCTCGGTAAGATTAAACATATTAACCAAGAGGAAGTTCGTCATCCGTCACTTCCCTCATCGGATGAGATTCAGTGGTGCACACGTGTTCCATCTAGCACACATGATTGAGCTGTGACTACAGTACTAGATTATATTTTTAAAATCGAAAACAGTGATCACAAATCATTTGCATTTGGGGAACGGGTTTGAACAGAGCTCTACAACAGTGGATAATTTTATCAACGATTTCCTCTCTAAATGACAAATTATCAAGTCTTTTGGAATAATTACAGTGTAATCAAAGTAGATTTAAAAATTCTTTGAAATTATCCACAAATTGCCGTATTTTTTAGCACTTTCGGTGCTCTTTTGGCTCCAGTGGATTTTAGAAAAAAAATATGACTAGACGCGTGCGGGTAATTCGGTTGAATGTTTTCACTTTGTTAAACATTTTTTTTAATATTTAAATATTAAGACGACAAAAAAAACGCGTGTACATTCAGACGAAAACATAATAATTGTTAACATTTTAATAACGGGTAAACTTGTAAACATGACGTAAAAAAACTCCTCAGTTACATAATATGTATATTATGATTATGTGACGTTCTAGTGGGACAAATTAATTAGGGTAAAAATAGTCGATAATCTTCCTCCCCTCTTCCTGGGTTTTTATGCCTACGTAACGCGTTGTACTTCGAGCCTTGACATCACAAGAACGTGTTTAAGGGGGTTAAATTTATGAATATTTTGTTTGTACAAAAATATTTTTAATGTGTAAAGATAAAATTAACTTGAAGTGTATTACAATATATATATATATATTATAATTATACTTTTTCCCCCATTGTTCACGGCTATAAACAAATGTATAAAGCATAAAAACGTGGCCAGAATTGTTTCACACCAGGGAATGGATTTTCAGCTTCCCTCTTGTTAGTTCCGGTCTTAGATTCAAAAATATTTTCCGGTTAAACTTTAATATTATCCAATATTCGCACATCAGTTCAATTTCCTATAACGTAGGTGATGTTAGTAAATTTAATCGAATGGGCCGAATACGTCTCAAGATGTATAATATATATATATATATTTTGTTCATAAAATATGTAGTTTGTAGTTATATCACATTTTGTGAAATTATTTAAAGTATAATTGAAAAAAAAAATAAGATTAAGATACTAATTAATCAGCTCTAGAGCAATCAATACTTCAATTCTCGAAATACATTACACTCAATACTCATCGTTTGTTTTAATTGCTACAAGGTAAAATGTAAATTATAATTTGATTATGGCATTTAAAGTAAAGCTGAACTAGTTAAAAAGATTTTACATTTTTCGGTATGAATTAATATGAATTTTTTTGTGATTCCTCGACTTTCGTGGTTTAAATTTACGAGTAAAAAGATTTCATACATTGTATTAAATAAATTTTATAATTGCATATACTTTACAAATGAAAAAGTATAACGCTTGGACATCATAATTTGTAATTAAGAAATATTACAAAAATTACAACTTGGGATATAAACAAACAAACGTCAAAAAAAAACTTTCATATATCATCTAAAATGCATATAACTATTTAACTACCCGTTTAAAAGTTACTATCAAACAATAAAAAAAAATATTCAGGAGGGGTTTTTAATTACTCTTGGTGAAACAATGATTAATGACTGGTACAATTAATTGGGCGCTACAAAGTATTAGCATAATATTTATTAAAGAGATGAAATCGGTAAGTATATTTAAATAAATGAATTATTAATATATATTTAATAGGATCAACATAATCTTGAAATTATGTTTATTCCTAAGATTAATTAATTTTAGAACTTTACGATAGTAATAATAACAGAGTCATATTTTGTTATAAAATATTTTGTCCGTAGTACAACTATTACAGTTTTAACTACAAAAAAGAAAAGTAAAATAAATCGCTTTTATTTCGCAAATTATTGTAAATAATTAAAAATACATTTTAATTACTTAATCAATGAATTTTTCAAATTAAATAATATTCTTAATTGTTATTAACGTCAAATTTATTGGAGTCAGTATGATGTTAAAGTTATGTCGGAAATTTTGACTATCAATTAATTTTGAGTTCATAAAACCTAACACAAATATAAATATTTTATTTAAGTGAACCCGAAAAATTTTCTTTTACAATGAGTTGTGATGGCAAGAACAGTCGTAAATAAATTAAGTTTAGAATAATAACTCTTCTTACGTTTTGATTAAGTCTCATTTAATAATTTTGCATAGCAAATTTGCAATAAAAATTTTAAATAGATTCATTATATTTGACTTCTTAAAGGATTATCTCTTAAAAAACAAAATACAGATAATATGAACAATATTTAATAAAAAATAATCTAAATTCTGCTGTGTATTTTATTTTTAAATCAAAATGTGTTATTGTAAGAAGAGAAACATTTTTCATAAAACTATACATCAATCAACTGAGTGGTATTGCATATAGGGTACATTTGAATTATGTACGTTTAATGTGCATTGTAAACAACTATACATTTTACAGTTAATTTTTTTTTTTATATACATTTATAGGTTTTCGTAAAAAAATCCTGTATAACTCCTTAAGTCTTGTGCATAAAAAACGAATGATTATTGTTCATGAGTATTATAGACGAAATGAATCGTAAATAAGAAATTTCATTAATGAAGTGTAAATTTAGCAAGAATTCATTTTTGGTTAATCGTCGACAATCATGCGAAACATGTTTAACTTGTTTCACTACACTACCCTTAATGGTGGAGGGGGAGGGGTAAATAATAATAACTCAAAACACCGATCGTACGATTAAAATATTATACTATTCTTTGGTCCTGGAAATAAATAGTCGTAATACGCATTAAAACAGTAATTAATATCCTTTTCGCAATAATGACGAATCCTTTCATTACAAATGTTCCTTATGCAGTCGTAAAACCTTAGGGGAGGGTCTGAGTTTTAATCGATCATCATTAAGTTCACCTGAACGCTCGAAAATGCAGTGGGCATGAAAATACGAGTACATCGTTTTCCACGAGATCGATACCGGCTCGATTAACAGACAGGAGGGGTACGTTAACGCACTCGCGGTGTAATTTAATCTAAATATATTATACGAAATAATGTCCTTACCGAAATAAAATACCGTCGAAAGGAAAGTAAAATTATTACGTTACATCGAGCCTTGGGGTTAAAGACGTGTCACCTGCAGGACATAGTCCGGGGACAGCCGTATAAATGCATAGTCAAAATTTTTGGGTACCAAGAAAATAGTGTGTACAAAATTATTGCACTCTGTTTAATTTTAAAAAGGGAAAAACTTGCTTAATTTTATTAATATCACGAGTGCTCTTATATTTACAATCAAGTACAACTAAATTCATACATCACAAAAAAATATTATTGTCATATTATATTAATTAAACTCAAATGTTTTTGAATTTTACTTAAATTAAAACTACCCATTTTATGGACAACTGTACGTCAGGGCAAGTCGTATAGTCAGCCAGTAATATAGTAAATAAATGGTTATAATTTACAATTAAAATGTGTTTTAAAAATGTGATACCTAGACGACTTGATACCCCTCCGAAAAAATTCCAGGGAATTAAACATACCCCCCTTGACAGTGGTATACCCAAGTATGGGGAGGGGGTGTTTGAGAGTTATGACACCCCTTTGAGTCATATGTTATATCTTATATGAGTTTATATTATTATTTTTAATTACGTGAAAATATCAATGTAAGTTATAAATTAAGATACGTTTTTATGTTTACAAAGTAGACTAATTTAGTTAACTATCGCATATCAAGAGTCTAGTATTAAAGGAACGTAACAATCAATCCTAAATTTTACAGAAAGATATTTAAAAAAAATTTATTTTAAATTTTTATTAATATGGAAAAAATTATTTGAAATATTTTTCTTAATATTCAATAATGAAAAAAAATAAAAATAAAAAAATTTTAAATAGAAAATAAAAATTTTAATTTACACTTTTGGTATTTTAGTTTTTTTTTTTTAAAGTTCTTTTAAAAATATTCATCGCAAAGTCGAGAAATGACAAATTGAAAACATAAAATGCATTATAAACACCCCGTCATTGGATTATTGGACGTCACACAGATATGTTATTTTTAAATATATTATTACTATCGTTAATCATTACTAGAGATAGGATGTTGATGACCTAAAAAAGTACCAAAAATTACCCGAAAAAAAAATGCTTTAATGACCTAAAAAAAAAAAAAAAGAAATGCTTGAAATACAAATTGAAAAACATGTAATTGTAAGCGTCCAAACATATTTGAATTGAGTAAGAAAATTAATAAATCGACGTGAACATCGAACTTAATGTCGTTATATTGACAAAGAGATTATCGGGTTGATTGAATACAATTTATAAATATAATGTGAGCACCTAATATCTACCAATGAAGTATATTATGTAATTTTAACAAAAACTCTTATTAGAAAAATGACCGATAATTTGCGAAAACTACAAAAAATGACTTGTAAAATGAAATAATGACGTAAAAATTTCAAAAAATGACGTTAAAAAGCAAAAACAATGCATTTATAACCAAAACGTCTAAAAATGCAAAATTAAATTTTCATATTCTGAATCAGGGAGGCGTGAAACGAATTTTTAGCTTGAAGAAAAAAAATGCATTTGTCGTCAACATCCTATCTCTAATCATTACATATTTTATATTTTATTGATCATAAAAGACATATTATACACTATTCTCGTTAATCAAAAATTTGAAATTAAAGTTTTTTTTGTTTTTTTGTTATTGCACAATATTTGCATAATTAACACACATCCCTCAGAAAAATCCTAGTCACACCACTACGACTAGATTCTCCCTTCCAAAAAAAAAAATCCCGAGGGGTATTCGACATACCCCTTCGAAGCTGCGAGATGCAAAACGTACCTTTTGGATGCGCCAGAGTATATAATATTATATATAATGCCGGTGTACGTCGTCACGCCGGTAAAGTGACACTGCGAGAGAGAGATTTTCGTGTCCGCCGTGCGCCAGGGACTGCGGTAGTGCCGAGTGCGACGACGACGGTAGTCTCCGGCGGCGCAGCAAAGGAAAGCCGGATCAACGCACACGACGCAGGATCCGCGCCGGACGGTCACGCAGTGGGGCCAAGGATAGCGGCGATGCATTTCTCGCAAAATTATCGTGTGTGTAGTTATATAGAGCGGCGCGACGGCGGTGCTCGTATAGGTACGGCGTAGCTCCCCTTAGCGGCGATATTCGATCGAATAACAACCGTTGGGGGGGAGGGCAAGGCGAGGGTACCGTATAATATAGTGTACAGCCGGTGTCAGGGGGAGCACCGCGTTTTTCTAGGCCAATCGAACCCCTTAGTGTCCCTTCAGATGGCCCCACCGCCAAAATGGCAATTCCCGTCGACACTATGGGCTTCACATAATAATGTGCACTTTTAACGATATTATACAATGTGTGTATAGATATATACATTTATATAAAGGTTAGTGTTTAGAAAAAGTTTCATTTATTTTATCTGAAAAAAAAAAAAACATAAAAAACATAATAAAATAAAAGAAATCCTACACAAGAGAGCTGCTGTGCGACCACCGTACACCGAAACACTTGACGAAGCCCCTATTGGGTCGATAATAGCTTAGTATACACTCCGGGATACTTTTTAGATTTTCCCAAACACTCGAAGCCTAACATAGAAATAATTTCGAGTCAACTACAAAAGATCGGAGTCCAATGCCAGTTTGATATGAGTCACATATATATATATATATAGATAGTGCTCGAATTTAGGGGAGGACGTGTGTGGAGACGAATTACCACCTCTTCTTTATTAAAAATATTTCAACGTACCCCTAATAATTTTTCAAAAAGCCCACCACGGGTATACGAGACATTACAATTTTCGGAGACAATAATTTTTTTTTCTATACTCGTGAGATAATGTAAATAAATTATCTTTTTTTTTTTTTTTTTTTTGACTTTCCATTTAGCGAAATAAATCGTAGTGAATTAATAAATTATTCGAACAGTATAGATTCGTACTGAAGAATAATTATAGTACCTTGAAATTAAATTTGCAATAAAACAATTCTGTCACTTACCAATAACATTGTTTTGAATTGCGGTTCGAATCAATCAATCATAATAATAATTATAATAATAATGTCTTAGGCGAACGTTTCGCCATTAATATAATCGATTAAAACACTTTTCTGTAAAAATTAGATTTGTTCTCTTACTAAAAACAGTATAATATATGCTGGTATTTATCGGAAATTGAATTGAAATATCATTTGCTAAACATACAAATCAATTTTATATTTTATCATGTGATATAATATATATGGTATATTACTTTAGTGTAATACATTTATTTTATCTTTATAATATCTTAATATAATGCATATCCCGTCTTGCAAGAGTTCAACTTTTCAATTTATTAATTTTGTTTCCTTTTCCCCATTAAAATTGTTCATCAACCACATGATTGTTCCCTTGTCTTCGATCACTTGAATCTTAAAATAGTTTATCCGAACGAAAATTATTATTATCCAACATAAATTTTCTCAGCAAACTTATTAATGGTTCTGTTCATGTATCCGAACTGCTACCAGAGGTGGTAAATTTTAGGATTTCTGGTAAATCTTCCCGATTTATCCCTCCTTTCTACGATCCACTTCACATCACATTTATTATGGCCGTAACCACCGCCGGATGACACGTCTAGCAAATGAGAACCCATTTAACTTTTAATGTTTTTCATTATTAATTTTTCAAATGTTCCTCTGTTATAAACACAGTAATGATTTTTTTTTTTCAAAATTGTAATTACCTCTGTATCTCAGGCGCACGCCCGTAACGAATAATGTAAATAAAAAATAATAGGTATATTATATTATTAATTAGCACAAGAACTAATTATATTTGAAGTTTAATACTCTGACCACAGATTATGACGTTTAATAACATACATTTGAAAAACAATACAATCATTTACACGTAAACATAATCATAAGTAACACTGAATATAATCGAATAAATTTAGTTAATTCACAAATACTGTAAAATACCCTAAAATAAATCGTACCAATGCAATTTGTTTAAATAATATTGCATGCGCTAAACTTAAAATGTTTATAAATTATTCATGTCACACATAATTTATTGCTCGATGGAAAAAATGTAAAAAACACAAATTATTATAATAATATACATATTATTTCTGCATAGTGGCATATACGATATATTATTGTTTTAAAGAAGGAAAGTTCGATACAAACATATTAAAAAAAACGGACATACTTCACTAATCTTCGCTACTAAGGTGGGACTTAGTGGTTATGTTAAATTTTAAAGAAACGATAATTTATTTCTTCAATAAAACAATTTTGAACAGTGTATTTATAGTATTCAAGAGTATTGAAGACAATTTTAATAAAAAATTATAAAGTTTTTTTACGATTACAAAACAACGTATTTTTAACCGAGTCAATTCACCAAAATATTTTTCATATCATGGCCAACCTATATTTGAATTTTCATCAAGTTTGAATTAAAATATAAAAATTTAAAGACGTTTATGTCAAATTTAAAGTAGTTTTTCACAAATTTTAGAAAAATTATTGACAATTTCGAAAAATCACCTCTCAAGACCCATCTTGAAGGCTTTCTTGTCTATACTTTACTTTACTTTGCTTTGCTTTATTTTACTTTACTATTTTTTTCTTGTATTTATAATAAACTTAAGACTTTTTAAGTAAAATTGTCATCAGTTTTATTAATTTTTAATATTATATTCTATCCATATTTAAATTTTCATAAAAGTTGGATCAAAAAAAAAAAGTTTTAAAGACGTTTTTGGTTCAAATTAAAAAAAAAAGACCTTTTGAAAGTACCATTTTGAGATAAATTCTGATTTAAAAAATGGCTGATTGAAACGTTTAGATAAGTATTGCTGTACCAAAACGTGTACACAGAAATAAAAAAAATGTTAAAAAAACATCATTTTAAAAACACCACTCAGAATCTAAAATCATTAAAATAATATATTTCAGACGTTGCAGAGTTCATAAAATTTTGTATTTGTCATTAGACTATGCAAATTCTTCAAAGAAAACATGTTATGAAAATGTGAAATAAACTACACGCAATACATAATCTTAGCAGAAAGCTCACAGAAAATCAGAAAACGTATGATGCAAAAAATAAAAAATAAAACAAATATGCACGCAGTAGGAATATCAATCACGCGCAGATATAAACTCAAAAACTAAAAATATTATATCATACATGGATTAGATCTGTTTTGTGAAAATATAATATATTGAACGACGCGTTACATGTGACATACTGATTAATGATGTTGTCGTGAATCTATTTCAATGTAGAAAGTTAAACTGCACAAAAAAAAAAAAATAATAATAACAATAATTACTTTATAATTTACATACTAATATATACAAAATACCCATATTATAAAATAAATATTACTGAATTCTCTATACATAATATTATAAACCCAGAACAATATTTATAAAAATTTCATTCAATGATCATTCAAAAATTGTTTATTTATTATAAGTATATATAACTATTAACTTGTATAATCATTTTAGAAATTTATCACGGTTTATTTAATAATATACACTATTTTATGGAATATTTGAAGTACTAAATTATATAATTATTATATTCTCATCTCAAAATTAATTACAATGTTGCTGTAGATTTAAATAAGAAAAGTTTTCGGGAAAAATGAAAAATTACACGAAATGCAAATTTGTACAATTTTTCATTAGTTATATTGCTTAAATTTAAGTAATTTAAGTAATTTTAAAAACTAAGAAATATATATTGCCAACCTATTCTAATGCAAGTTACTAATGTAAACCTATCAATGTTAAGGTAATGCAATAGTTTCAATTCCATTAACTTTGTATGGCCAAACCTTAATAATTAAATTTATTACATTTAGTTTAGAATCTATCTCAGCACCAGCCATCGCTTTTTGAGGATATCCATCATTATATTACATCTATTCTTGTATCTATTTATAAACATTATGTATTATATATTATATTAAAATTGTTCACTGATGGAATAATAAAATAGTTAATAGTAATAATTGTTGTAAATTATAAAAAGCAATTACTAATTAGATATTACGATAGAGCGGGCACTGGGAAACATGATACTCAAAATCATGATCAATAATATTGTTTGAAGTCTAGTCGATCTATTGAATATTTATAGTGTACCTGTAAAGTATTGTGAAACGTGTGAAGATCGTTTTCGATTTTAAAAAGACTCAAAACATATCTCATATCTCAGAAATACAATGTCAGCATGTAGACTCGAATAATCAATGAATCAGTTGCAATGTTATTGCATATTCATACCACTAAATTTCAAGTACGACAGACGACGACGTTGTAAAACTGCAGTTGACGAAAATAAATGGCGATTCGATTTTGCAACGTGAAGTGTTTATTCATCCGATTCCTGTAATGTGTTTATTTGCATTTATCTCATTTTTTTTTTTTTCATTCATATCAGTTGTATTTTTTGTAATTTCTAAAATCGAATAAAATCCTATATAGTTACACCACTGAATACAAACCATGAAAGTGCAATGAGTAACCATTATCATAATTTATAAGTACAAATAGTGTAATGAAATCAAAAACAATTTGAAATCAACAGTTACAATAAAGACATAATTATTAATAAATGCGTTGAGGAACGAAACACATCGATATGTTAATACAACTAAACTGAGGAACATCAAAAACATTTGGAATTTTTTAATAAAAGAAACTTGAAAAACATAACATATTATCTGATAAATAAAGGAAACATACACTTCAACGTCACGTCCAATCCCGGTCAGGCTTGATAATAAATACACGCTCCAAGATTGAGAAAAAATAGGGCGTTGAAATATCACACTCAAATCTTCACACGTAATGGATTTTGATGGCATGATAGAGAAAACACATTATTTCTTGATGTGCGCGAGCTGATGTGTGAACTTACTGAAGTTGTAGTAAACTAGATTTTCATGATATCGATTTTATTTACTGCGTCGAAACTGCAAAAATAATGATGCTAGAAATATAAAAACTTCACCGCTTTATGTACATTATATGTACAAGCTTGTTTTACGCGTAGGTCTACTAGTATTTAAAAATTAAAATCGATCGAGTCAGTTTCTAATTACAAAAACCTTTCGATGTCAAAATAGGCAAAATTAATCGTTTTCGCGAGTAATTAAACACGGACATATAGATTATTCTGTTATTAGTTCAAATCTAATAAAGACTTGACAATGTCATCAATCATATTTTAATTTAGGGTTTTACTACGCTGGATAAAAAATCTTTTTTTTTTATTATTAATTATTGTTCTCAAATTTAACATAACATCATCACATAACTACTACAATGCTGTCTTCAATGAATTCAATATAATCCACCGAATAAATCTCCATATGAGAATTGCAATAAACATAGGAACATAATACATATATGCAGCAGTAATATTTACCAAATAAATAGGTAGGAGTTTAACCGGACACGAATTTTTAAATTTTAGACTTAGCTTGAAATACTCAAAGTTATTAACCGCTTTAAAATTGTTATAGAGAAATAGTGTTAATGTGTCCTCACAGCAAGTGAAACTATAAAATATTCGGGCTTGTTTCAATGGCGGATACAAGGGGAAGGCATAGGGGCAATTGCTCCCCCTCCCCCGTTCACATAATATGTTTTCTGACTGTAAGAAATAATAAAAACGTCTAACCATTTTTTTTTTGTTCTTTATACTTGGTTCTGTATCTTAACAGACGAAAATTAATTCTCATTTTTTTTTTTTTTTTCTACAGTTGAAACAGTTTGACTCTGAATGAGAATTTCACCCAACACCCAAATTTATTTTATAACACTTTTTTTTATTTAAAATTGCCCCTCCCTTTCATAGCGTCTATATCCGCCCCTGGCTTGTTTACTTGAGCATCCAATTCCTAATTATTGCAAACCTCTTTCAAAATATTACCAACACATTTTGGCTTACGGTAAGTTTGGTTATATTTCGATACATCGTTTGCTGTTACGCGTGTACTTCGGAAGAAAATCGTATTAAAAAAATGTGATAGCTTTTCTCTGTTCACGTGACACAGTATTGACCACAGGTGTTACTCTCACAGCTTAGTGATTGTATATTGTTAGATTTCCAATTATTTTCCAAAAAGCCAATGGTAAAAATAAAATAAATTGCATTTTCCACCAAACTCATTTCTAAACATTATCTGTTTTAAAATATCTAAATAAAACATGTCAGTCTGGAAAATCGTTACTTTTTTTTTATTATAGTTATTTTTTTTTTTTTATCAACTATTCAGATTTAATTAATGTTTGAAATATAATCAGAGTCAAGTTTCTGGGAAATATTTTTCGAATGAAATCATTTTTAATTAATTTCAAATGTATATAGCATTTTTGAGGACCATTTCTCATCCAAAATATTGACCTTACCAATATTATTGACGCTTATTTAAGGCATATTTTCTACAATAGGTACTAGATCGATTTTTCAATGTTTGTTCTTAATTCATATTGTTTTAGTAGATATTAAATAAAACCTCCTACTATTATTCTATCATATATATATATATTATATAGTTACTTAACACATTTAGAGAGGTGAATTATGCAGATATTATTTGAAATTTCAAATAAATCATTGCATTCGAGAAAACGAGATTCGAAGCGAAGCTCGATAAGCTCTAGGAATTATTTATGTACTTTTTAAACTGTCATGCTTAATGCCATGGCAATATAATACACAGGTATATTATATTATATAATAAATGTATATTAACTAAGCAGTAAAACCAATATAACTGCTATATTATGAACTAAATCTCATATTTTATAGCGATATAAACTATCGAATAGGAGAGGTTTGTCCAGGACTCGAATAAACCGAGGTCGCGAGCGACAGCGAACAACGATGATACAAAAAATTAATTAATTACAATATTAAAAAACACTTAAAATCATTGATCGACGTTTCCTACCCCCACACACTAGCTATTAATTATAAATAAACATATTTTTATATACTTTAATGTAATTTACTTTTTTGCCATAAAAATGATTTGAAAATATGTCAATAATCAAGGAATTTTTCACATTTTGGTTGTCATGGAAAAAGCGAAATATAAAATTAATATATATTAAGTATAATATATAAATGATAGAGCTTTAAAAAATGATTTAGTTCAAATTTGCTTTCTTCGAGTTTGAAAAGAACATATTCTTAGTCATGTTTTTAATTTGCTAAAGGAACATTCTCTCTTCCTAATATTTTTTTCTTAGTCACTTATTGTAACTTTTCCAAAAGTAAAAATATAGCCGGACATACTTCGCACGATGGGGTGTACTTCGCATGACGGGTAGGATTCTCTTGACGGGTGTATTGAATTTTAAAGAAACGATAAATCATTTCTTCAATAAAACGATTCTGAGTGAAGTTTCAAATACTATATAATAATAATAATTGGCGAAAGGTTATATTAATAAAATGATATTTAATAATGTTGGGTAGATACAACATAATTTATGTGCGTACTTTCGTTTGTGTGTGTGCATTCGTTGGCTCCAAAATGTATAAAAATGAATAAAAAAACATACAAATGTTCAAGTTTAACCTGTGCTTCCCTTAAAGTTTTAAAACTTGTTTTTATTCAAATAACGATATTTTTTCTAAATTTTCAATTTGTAACACTCGATATAATTGTCTTTTATAAAAATATGTATAAAACATAATTTATAGCAAATTTAATTTTACTATAACATTTATTCTACATTTTTCTTTTTTTTTTTTTTTTTTATTTACATAACATTTAATTAAGAAACATTCACGTTCATAAATAACATAACATCAAGATAAGATAATATTTATTTCAAATAATCTCACTTTACTTAGTGGTATTTTTAGATTAACATCATTAGTTTAATCTAATTAGCAAAATGTTATGACGACAAAAATATGTTTCTTTCCATAATAATTATTTTAATATTTAGTACCTCAATTGATTTTATATGATAATGTATATATATATTAAACTTAATTAATAAGAATAATATAAACGAAGTTATTCATGTCTATTGCAATAAAATATTTTGTTAGTATTTCTTCTCTTCCTCCAAAAACTTTAAGTAAACTTAACCAATTATAATATCATTAAAACAATGAAAAACAATTAAGTACTTATTTTCTCTATAAATACAATATAAATAAAAATAATAAATTCAAAATTCATTACTTAGGCTGCGGTCACAGTGGAACCGACGCGCGACGTCGGTAAAACTCATTTCATTCATGATCACTTTAAATTAAGTAAATAAATGATACAAGTGGTCTCGTGCCTCCGACCGTATCAGCCGATTACACCGACATCGGACGAAATTCAATTTTGTTTGTGTTTATCGGCCGATTCAGTCGACGTAATCAGTTCAAAACGCCAATATTATTTTATAGTATTATATTTTCATCATGGACTACGAGAAATTAATAAGTTTGGTCCGTGAAATAAGGAGCTTACACGGGACAATAGTAGTAAATCTTATTATAACAAAGACATCTTTTCGGAAATTCGACTGCTTTTGGATATTTCCGCTTATATTTTCCAATTCCAATATACAATAAAAAGTTGATTTAGCCATTTGCATATAGCTGAAAAAAATCTTCATCCTATTTCAATAATTCGTAAAACAATTATTAATGGAATTCTCCATATTTTGCCCTACCCTTATTAAAAATGTCATTCCCGTGATACTTTTGCTTTTTTAATATTAACAGGACTTGTTTCCAAACACAAAAATAAAGAGAAACGTCCATTTTATAAATTATAACCTGTACTCATCGCATTGAAATGAACAACTGTCGGCCAATTTTATCCATATCGGATATTAATCGGCCGACGTCTGACGAAAATTATCGGCTATTATAAAATTATTATAAAAGAAATGATTTTTTTTTTACGTTTGCAAATAATTTAATAATTTTGTCAATTGGTGGTGATATTATGACATATTTAAAAACATTGATGAATTATTTGAAAACTTGAAAAATTCGTAGAAAACGAGCGGATTAACCTTTATTAGAGATATAAGCACCATTATTTTCCTAAAAATCAGATTTATAATTTTTGTTTCCAAAACTGTGTGTAAAATTTCAAATTCCTATTCGTTGATTTTGTATCGTAATGTTGTAGTTATAATTTTCAAAAAAAAAAGGAAAAGTTAAAAATTATTAATAGAACAAAAGTCATAATAACAAAAATAATATATATAATATATAAATAATAATAAAAATTTAAATAATGTAAGCTAATAGCCACAGATGCCGATATTTTTATGATCAATAAAAAAATTATATATATATATATAAAAAAAAAATACAGTATGAAAAAGTTATATTTCGTAAATAGATACAAAAATATATTAAAGTTCCTTCGGTTTATCAAACCGTTGATTTATTGGTTATTTTTTCACCAAGTCTATATACATCATGTTAGACTCTAAATGTCTGCCCTAGATTATTTTTCCCGAAATAAACGCGAATATTGCTTTTTAATGAATCAATCAATTTTACTTAGGTGTGTAACACGATATAAAAAAAAAAAAGACTTCACGGGAAATTGAACGAGGTGTCAAACTCTGAATCATTAATGGGTCATGACAGTATTTGTCGTAATTGTCTATTCTAAAAAATTTTCCATGTACGATCGACGTTTAATTTTGTTGATAGCTTGACAATTTCAATATCGAATTGTGTATACTTTTAAATTAAATACCATAAAGTAAACATGACAGGTTTAGTATTGAAATAAAAATATCAATAATGAAATAATTATTTTTGAAATTTATTTCATAGACTAATATACTGCTTGTAACAGAAACAAAATGGAAAAAAAAAAAAAGTAAAGTATAGGCAAAAAAGCCGGATATACTTTGCATCACGGACATTCTTCGCTCTTCGGGTCAGATACTCTTGAAGGGTATGTATAATTCTAAATAAATCATTTCTTCAGTAAGACGATTCTGAACGAAAGAAGTTAATAATATAAAAATCAATAATGCTCATCATTTTCAACACACTTACCAAGAGTATCTGACCCGAAGAGCGAAGAATATCCGTGCTGCGAAGTATGTCCGGCTTTCTTTTCTATACTTAGCTTTGCTTTACTTAACTTAACTTTACATTTTTTTTTTTTTTTTTTATCTAATAAATAAAGGAAAAAAAATGTTAGAAAAATGCCCAAAATTTTTTTTTCACATTTTCAAAATTTTTCTCATATTATTGTCTATCTATGTTTAAATTTTTATAAAGTTCGGATCAAAAAATGATGGTTTACGGGTCTTTTTCGTCAAATTTCGGGTAGTTTTTTCTAAAAAAAAAAAAAAAAAAAAAATGAGGAATTGATAAATTCAAAAAATGATCTCTCTAAGTGTAAACAGAAAAAAAAGAAGAAAAAAAAATGAAACATCATTGTAAAAACACTAGCTTCGTCACTTCGTTCAGAATCCAAAAAAAGGTTTAATTCTGGAGTATATTAATTTGTTTGGTTTGTATCCCGATGAACCTGTTATATATATTCTTGGGTTTAAAATACATTTTCCGTATACAATTGAAATTTAATTAAGTACTAAACCTTACCTGAGTAATAATTGTGAACAGCGAGAGAGCTATCTTGTTATTGCAGGGACGCATTCAATAATTTCATAACTACGCCGCCGTGAATATTTCTTCGTTTTCTTCAATTCATTCCGTTGTATTATTGTAATATTATAACCTTTACAAAACCCATCAAATCGATTTAAGTTCGACATGGTAAAAAATAATTCACGTATTTGACGAAATAAAATAAATTTGGATGTCAATGGAGATTTTTTGTTATTTATCTACACTATTTTTTTTTTTAATTTTTATCTCCGCGTCTTTATTCGATAACTATTTTTTATTTTCCACTCAAAAGCACCAACAATACAAAATTTTTAATAAATAATTACACAGTTCAAAATTAGTTAATTTTATTATTCATTATAGCCAGAATCAGTCTTCGGATGTGTATAGATTAAGTAACCCCGTGTATTTTCCACAACGTAACACGGCGTTTGAGTTATGCAAAAAAAGAACAATACTGCACACGTGACAAGATGAGTCAGTTTCTACTACAGATACTGTGTTATAATACGAGATAAAAGAATGACATTTACATAATCTTATTTAATTTACATAAATGGGGCTGTAAATAAAAAAAAAAAAAGAGAAAAATTACTTATAAAATTATGATATTATTTTATTATCATAATCAGGGTTGAGATTTTATAGCACTCAAAATTGCATAAATATGCGCTAAAACTATGCGATAAAAACAACAAAATATGCAAAAAAAAAAAAGGAAATTTATCATAACAAATTATTGGAGGTAGTTACTTAAGTTTTGAAATCATTTAGTCATTCTGATCAGAATCCTGAAGGTCTGTAAAAAAAATTACCTAATTTATTATCTTCTAAAAATTTTAAATAAAAGTAAGCGATTTAAAATGTTCACCTTGAGTGTTACGTTGAATTATTAAATTTTTGGTCAGATTTTCGAATTTCAACTGAAGGCGGTTGTCTGTCAAAAATGTTTTTTACGTTCAAAATGAGCATTCAACGTCCACTGATATAATCGGTGCATATTTGAAATATATAATATTCTTACATTTAAGTTCACCAAGTAATTCAATTTTCTTCACCCTCCAAGGTATATGAAGTATATTTTAATTTGGACAAACCACTATTTTTTTTTTTTTAAGGCATGTTGCATCAGCCTATCAGCGTAATCGGTCTATTTACTTAATCAATACATTTACAACTTACTTGATAAGTCAATCGATAAAAATCTAAAAACGCGTTTACTAAAATCAAAATTCATAAAATATGACCGATTTTGATTAGAAAACAGGTAAAAACATGCAAAAAAGTCTCAAGAAATCCAAAAAAGTAGTAAAAACAAAAATATAGCAAAATATGCAAAATAAAATTTTTGATTTGAGCTCTCTATATCATAAAACACATTTTTATCTTACTCTGCTATTTTTTAAGCATCTCATAAGGAATATGCAAATGCTATAAAATCCCAACCCTTATCATAACCATTACCTACGTTCATAGATAAATCGTGTTCTTTTACTCACGGTCAAATTAATGGTTTTATGTAATTACCTTTTTATTGATCTAAAAAATATTACGTAATAGGTATATACATACGTTGTGTGAGTATCAATATCGTTTTCACATTTTTCATGAAATATTTATGTTTATCTTAATAATATTATAAAAGCTGTCTGTGATGGACGTATTCCATTAAACTGTCATTTACAAATACACACGATATTGCTTTTCATCATAATTATTATTATTGCTGAGTAAACATTTCACGTGAATTTAATAAAACATTACAACAAACGTACGATATAAGTTATATTAAGTAGAGGTAATTATAAAATAAAAATATTGAAAAAAAAATATTCGATTGTCGTACTATTTTTTATACCTACGAAGTGTCATCTGATAATATTATATGCTACACAAAATTCAATTTTATTGTCATGACAGTAAAATTGACATAAAATTATAATAATAATGTGTATGGTGAAATACACCAGCTAAAATAAAAGAGTGTCTGCAAAATACCGAATTATTACTTCAAGTATACGTTCACACGCGTTCCACACAGAGAATTCTCCTCATTTTTAAAAGCTATTCACAACATTTATGCGTTTGCTGTCAAAGTTTCAACATAACTCTTACCTAATCCATCTTTAAAAGTGCAGGAACATGTTTACACATTTATAATTAATCTACTAGCCGTCATCAATCCTCGCGAAACCGTACTCTCTACATTTCTAATATTATATTATAGTTCCATTATCCGTGTAGGTAATTCCAATTTCTTATTCTATCCCCCCATACCCCTCCCCCCAAAACCTTTTATTAATATATATTTTTATCTGTTGTCTGATAAAAAAAAATAAATTGCGTCAGATTAAAACGATTAAATAGTAGAAGATAGAATAATTAACGTTACAAAATGAATATTTATAAGACATTAATATTATGTTACCGATAGTTTTCTATTTTATCTAAATCGATTGATTCCATCAGTGACATTTTTAAAAGGGCAAAACAACAATTTTTACTCTCCGCGGTAAAATGTCATGAAAACAAGACATGTTCCCCCACTCTGATTATTTTATCGACTCTGATCGGCACTAGGATAGGTAAGTATACACAATGTTAACTTTTGAAATAATATTTTTTAGATTTATAGAAAAATGAATTAATCCGTCTTTGTGAAATAATTATAAAAATACCACAAATTATGTAATTAAGTAATTTTTTCTTATTTTTAAAATAACTACGAAAAATTTCAAAAACTGCTTGTATAAAGTACGACCGAAATGGCATTTATGATCTTCAAAAATATTATGTATTTTTATTTAAAAATATTACTTTTCAAGAACGTTGTAAAATACAAAATACCATTTTTTTTTTTTTTTTAAATAAATCTAAATATAACTTGACTAAAATTGAATCAAAACAAGAACAAAATATGGGAAAGAGGTTTTAACTCTTTATTCAAAGTTTGTTTAAAGTTTTTTTAAAATTATTTACCAAGCCGATCTTTACAAATGTCTTTTACATGGATAGAAAAAATAAATTTTGAGTGTATTATTATAGTTTACCTCATTATTTAATATTTTTATGTAAGAACATTTTATTGTAAATATATTTTTTTTTTCTAGGATGGGGTGGCTAATTTTATTTAACATAAGGGTGACAAATTTATTTATTTATTTATTGAAAAAACGGGACAAGTCCAATAAAATTATACGTAATAATCTTAAACAAGTGACAAGAGTATATAATATTAATGTGTATATATATACAAATCTCAAAATTAATTAAAACACAAAAGAATACAAAGAAAGAACTAGGTCTAGTATTCCCCGGATAGAAATAATGAATCCGCATTCGCTATTCTCATCATTCGAATCAAAGGGACTATTTACATTTAGTAAATAATTCACAGAACAAAGGGAGCACAAAACGGGAAACGAGAATCGAAAAGAGGGATTTTAAAATTGCTAAATCTACCCCTGAATACACACATATGACATAATATTATCATGTGTCTTCCTATATGTTCCTCATCATCCATGTTTTTAATTTCTCCATCATATACTTCATTTATTTCATTTAGATTTTAATTATTTTTTTATTTATTTTTTTTTTTTATCATTCCAACTCGATTGAATGCAGTATTGTTCACCTATTTGACGGCCCCTCTCCTTTTTAAATAAAAGAATATTTTATTTTTTCTATTTTATCCCCTCTCGGTTATTTCTCTTTAATATTATTATGTCTTTGGTCTTTCCTAATTTAATTTCCCGTAAATGATGACTTTTTTATTTCAGTTAATTATTTCTGTTTTCAGGTCAAACGTACATTTTGTTAGAATATTTATTCTAAATTTATACTCGTATTGTTTACTAAAGGCGTCGTTCAACCCATCAGTTTTTTTATTAACCCCATTAGTCCAATGTCAAACAGTCCACGTGAATACGTCACAGTTCAATATGCCAATTTTGTTAATATTTAACTAATGATTTGTGATAAAAGAAAAAAAAAGATAAGAAATATAAAATTTAAATTTTAGCAGATACTGGGATTTGAATAATTCCAAAATTACTTTATTAATCATTAAAACTTTAGACTATTTTTAAATACTTGAAACCAATCTAAGTAAATCACATTTTATGAATAACTGAAAATGGCCAACACATTTTTACTGTTATTTATGTATTTCATATCACTATTATTATTGTATGTGCACATATATTTGCTTGTATTGTTTACAGCATTGGTCATTATCGGTGTTCTTTATAAGTATGGCTGAGATTTGATTGTAAATATATCATTTCTTTTTAAACATGATAAATTAATCAAGGCAAATGATTCATTCGTAAATTTTGTCTATTATACTTACTAAAGACTAAAATAATTTATCAATTTATATATCATCGAAATTGACTGAACTGAATAAAAATTAAAAATGCTATAATATTATAGTTTGGCCATTGTTTACTTTGAGATGATAAAAAGTTAAAAACAATTTTATCTCATGAATGTTTAAAAAAACGTATGAAATTATTTAATATGTTAATAATTATTGTAGACTTAATGTTGATTTATAGTTACAGAAGAATTTAACAAACATTACGAGCATGTGGTGCCTAAGTGTTTTACAGTGCAAGTAATCAGACCAACGTCGGGTCAAAGTGTTGGCAAGCAGACCTGAAATAACGTATAAGCAATAGGCAAGCAAGTGCCCCATAAGACTCAAAACTAATCAAATTATAAATGTATTCATATTAGTCAAAAATTCATTAGCGCTCACGATGTCGACCTATATTAAAAGTAAAAAGTTGAATGGTGTTTTTTGTTATTTGATTATAATGCTATAAGCTGATTGTTTCTTAGTACGGGAGTAGCGAATTGTACAATATCAAAAATTACTTGAGATCACAAAAATTTAGAAAAAATTGTTTTAAAATTTAAATGATTTTGCTGGAATTACGTGTAAAATTGTTTGTTATGTTTAGTTCAAAACTAAAAAAAACTAAAATTATCATTCAAATACTCGCAACTTAAGTTAAAATAATTATTCACATTAACTAATAATAGGTAATTAAAAAAAATAATAATATACTAAAATCATTATTCCTACCGTAGGTACATCAAACAGTGAACGTATTGAAAATCAAACAACGCGTATCCTCCCGAAATCCCAAAATAATGTAATAATATTCAACTAGGTAGCTTAATAATATTCAAAATAACCCATCTCTTTTTCGTACACGTAATACCAACAAACCCATATTTAATGAACACGGGAACTCAACTAATTCGACAAATGATTAATATCATAATATGAGGATGACGAACGTGTCAAAATAGAATTATATGTATTATGAGAATAATAATAGTAATAATAATAGCAAATAACGAAAAGCTTATAACACTATTATTATATTATTTCATCAACAGTACAGTTACGTTAAATAGAAAACAAAAAACATTAATTTGCAAAACACACAATATTTACGTCATTTAAGTTCTATATCAATATTTGGTAGCTGTGTTATTATAAATTTAGGAGTGCGTTATATTTGACCATAATATTTTGTAACAAATTAAAATATTGCTAACCGAAAATTGATCAAACACTGATTACCCCCGGCTCGGAAGTTCTAGCAAATGCATATTTTTTTAGGGAATGTCTTACACTACATACAAAGTAAAATACATATATGTTCTTCACTTCTCTGTCTCTGTTATAAACGAATTTTTTTTTTTTTGCTATTTTTTTGCATATTTATGGTTTTTGATGCTTTTTTTACTAATTTAGAGTTTTTAGAGCTATTTTTGTAATATATTTTCACATAACAAAGGAAAACAAAATCACGTTTTGTTAAAAACAATGATTTATTCGGTTAAATATTATTATGTATATTTGAATAATTGACAACAAGTTGACTTCAGCAAATAATATTTTTGCTTTCCCCGCTCTATAATTTGTCGCCAATAGTCCACAGTTAGTGAGTCGTGAGGTTCGTGTTTTTTTTCCCAATTTTACCATTGTATTTATTTTTGATATAATTGTGTATCTACGTGGGATGATAATTTAGATTATTGCAAAGGTAAAGAAATAGTGAATAATTTAAAAATTGTGAATGACACTGCGGAACGTGCTGTAAAATTAATAGAAGACTTTATAAATAAGATTGGATCAAAAAATGAAGATCAAAAACAATATATGTTACAGGTTGTTACAAAATACCGAAAAGAATTTTCTAATAATAATAATAAATTACAATTATCGAATAATTTACTTTAAAGTAAAATAAATCTTGATATTATTTATTATCATTGTACTAATAAGTGGTATATTTATATTTCCATAAATAAACCAGATAAATGAGTGAAAACGCGTTATATTGTAGAATATACCTAACCTAACCTGTCATAGTTTATTAAGCGTTTTTAGTTTAATATAATATAAATTTGACTATGAAAATGAAATAGTCGAAATAATGGTGTTTTTACTCAGAACCTTTTTATCGGGAAATTTAATTTAATTTAGTTTTTATACAGGACAGATTATCATATCTCTAACCGTTCGTCAAATATAGTTAAATAACCGTAAATAATTAATTTATCCAAATTAATTAAATATTTTGTATTTTATTATTTTTCTCGGAAAATAATAGGCGTAACAGAAATTTAAAAAATATACGATTTTATTAAACTCATCACGTTCTACATTTAAAGTGCTATACATTTTTTAGGTTAAGTGCTATAGTTTTAAAATTAAGTTCAAAAAACTTTAAAACTATCCACTTTGGCTATTTTTCAACCTTTTTGGGGCACGTGAGTGATCATGACCAAATTTAGCATAAATTACTTTCTTATGATAATAAACAAAATAGGGGGTGAGACTTCAATAATATTAATTTTTTTTTCTTCATCTGCATCTAAGAACCACCCTAGTATATATTATATATATATATATATATATATACATTTTAAGTTAAATGCATATTTTTTGATTTTTCATGCTATTTATAGGACATATTATTATTAGAATTTTTAAGTTCATATTAAAGAGCTAAAAAGTAACTTTTTTACTGCTACAACCTCCGAGCCCTGCTGAAAACAATTATTGATAAGTAAAATTAAAATAACCAAAATCTGTAACATATATTATTATGTACGTATTCCTATATAATATAATATTATTATAACAGCAAAACAAGCTACCTAGTCCATATCTTTTATCACTCACAACGTTCAAATTTTAATTAAGATGAGTTTATAACATAATCACATATATACTACTCTCACCACTGTTGGCCATTTTCAAGTATCAGTTTACAAATTAATTACCGGATGGGTTCATAAAGTTAAATAATAATTAACTTCATCATACGACAAACATAATTTATTTATACAGCACGGTTTCATAAAGTATGCAGCACATTGTTAGCGGTTACCGTGGACATTATTCATAACGCGGTCTTTCGGCATTCCTTCTCTTATTTGTAAGTAAGAAACTTATGAGGCCCGTAATTTGTGTATTCAGTAATACATAAAAACAAATGTTTGCTTATTTTTTTTGCATTGAATCCAGAAGCCCGTGATTCATTTATAGTGACTTTTAATATAATAAATATTATATTAATTGAGCATTTTCAACACGAACTGCTGCAGTCGCTCGGCAGTAATATTAACGACATTTAAATAAATTATAATATGAATGAAAGGACTGGAAATTCCCAAGACCATCATCTTACCCGGATTCTTCATTTATTATTTTGTTACACATCACGCACCTTTCTTTATATTGTGTTATTAAAAGGAAATTAATAAACAGTAATTAATTAAAACTATTTAGATAAATTATATATAATATATAATAGTAATAAATATAAAAAGCCGGACATACTTTGCACGACGGGTGTTCTTCGCACGACGGGTGAGATTCTCTTGACAGGTGTTTTCAATTTTAAAGAAACGATAAATCATTTCCTCAATAAAACGAATCTGAACAAGGGAAGTTAATGATATAAAAAATAAATGAGAAAAAAATGTTAGAAAAATGTCCAAAATTTTTTTTTTTACATTTTCCAAATTTTCTAACGCCAAAATCTTTCTTATATGATTTTCTATGTTTAAATTTTCATAAAATTTGGATCAAAAAATGATGGTTTCTGAGTCGTTTTTGTCAAATTTTGGGGTTTGAGGTTTTTTCCAAAAAAAAAAAAATTGAAGAATTGAGAAATTCAAAAAATGACCTCTATAAAGTACAATCTAGAGGCAAATCCGGTTTCAAAAAGTTATTGATCGAAACT
>JAIPRM010002197.1:16128-31962 GCA_025469315.1 Stegophylla sp. TES_Ste_2020 | reverse complement strand
TTCATCTGATTTTAGAATGGATTTATATTACCCTCGTTATATTCTGTATTCATTTAAATGTTGGCGACCCTAAATAATTATTTAGCGACCACTAAGGGGGTCGCGACCCCCAGGTTGAGAAACACTGTTATAGATTATTATTCTCAAAACAGTCGCGTAAAAATAATTAGTGTTTTTCAACTCGTAGTAGTTTTATCTCTAAGCGCGTACGTTTCTCTGAACCGTCGAAACGCCGTTAAAAATTATAATAAACGCCGATTTCTCGTACTTAAGTAGTTTCAAATAGGTACTGTCTGAAGAATCTTATTTCGATATGCAAATATTATATATAATATTTAATATTATTACAAAAACACATTATAATATTTTCTATTTTATTTTTACAATAAATAAATAAAGATAATCGCCAAAATATCATATTTTATTCAGCTTACAGACTGAAATTAGAAGAACTATTATGTCTGTCAATAATTAATTGAAACATTTACTTCATTATGTATACACGTTAACAATCGAATACGATCTTTTGAACATATAGTACATTAGTATACAGTCGGTATTTTTTCATAACTCGATACTGTAACATTTAATAAAAAAAAATTATTAAATCGAAATATAATAGCAATTTTTTGATAGAAGGATTTAATTAGTAATACGCCATAATCCCTATAGTTTTGTGTTGAAAATCTTTCTAAGATTAATTTATTCAGATTGTAATTAAATTATTTTGATTCATTTGAAGTGATTTTATATCGGTCCACTTCAGTAGACTTTTTTAAAATAACGGCGCAAACAAGGTAAATTATACGAACTGTGTTAGCTTGGGAATAAAAATTTAAAGTGTAAAGTATAATACATGTGTATGTTAAATTGTAGCTAATAGTTTTCCAAGTAAATTATAAGTATGAAAATTTTGATTACATTTTTATTAAAATTATAAACTGTATTTATCGAATTCTCGTCAATTTTATTATAATTTTCCAGATATATTCAATGTTCATAACAACTATTAATGTTGGATGATTATAAAGTTAGTTTATTAGTTATTTAGTTACAATTAGTTAGTTATTTAGTTTCGATATGATAACAAAGTTAACAAATATATTTTGAATTTTGAGTGACAACAACAGCTACTCGATTCCCAATAAGTATACTAAACCACAGTGTATCTACCATAAAAAGAAGTTTATTTTTAGAATATCGAACCAGAAACTATTTCGTTGACTTTTACAATAACACACTTACGTATGGTCTCCACATACGAAAGCGAGTAAAATGGGTTAATAAAACTTCCACACCCGACTTTGAAATTTGAGGCTGACCATTCGAATTGAACACATTTTTAAATTCTCAGAAGTTATATGTCTTTGTCACTTTTTAATAATAATAATAAAAAAAAAAAAAAAGGATTTATTGTTGTTATTTTCAATATTTGTTGTATTTCTTATAAAAAGCAGGACACACTTCGCACCATGGGCATTATTTGCTCCTCGCGGGTGAGATTTGGTGGATGTATTAAATTTTAAAGAAAAGATTAATCATTTCTTCGTTTAAACGATTCTGGGCGGAAGTTTCGTTACGGCTATTACTAAAGTTAACATATAAAATATACACATAAACACATATATATATATATATTTCACATTGTGAAATCGGGAAAATATGTATCCTATAAATGACCGTGGGAGATTATTATAAACAGCGGAGAGAATATATTATAATATGCCTATAATTTCCCGTCTTTTTGTACCGGTCCAAAAATTAGCTTATTATGACATATCCGTGTATTTCATAATGTCTTGAGCGTAAAACTGTTTTATTTGCATATCTAACCAGTATTGATGTACATTTATTTGGCCAATTTTCAGATAAACATAGGTGCACACGTGGCTTGTTTTCAGATATAAGATTATGATTAATAAACAGGTGTAACTAAAACTTTTTCCCTAAAATATTGCAACGGCAATTACTATGCGTGTTTTTCGAATTCTGAGTGGAGTTAGTGATTTTACGATAATAATAATAATAATAATTATTATTATTATCAGCATTTTAGATTCTGAACGGAGTGAAGAAGCTAGTATTTTTACAATGGTGTTTATTTTTTATTTATTTTTTCTGTATACACTTTTCGTATGGATCTAAAATCTAAAAGACTCGATCGGAATCTTTTTAAAACTAGACTTGCCTCTAGTCGATTGTTACAAGAGGTCATTTTCTGAATTTCTCAATTCTTAATATTTTTTTTTTTTTTTTGAAAAACTACCCAAAATTTGAAAAAAAGACTCGGACACCATCATTCTTTGATCCAAATTTTATGAAACTTTAAACATAGACGGACAATAATATGAGAAAAAATTTGGTGCCAGAAAATTTTGAAAATGTGAAAAAAAAATTTGGAAATTTTTCTAACACTTTTTTTTTCCTTTCTTTAATTATTAGATAAAAAAAAAAAAATAATAATAAGAAGTAAAATAAAGTAAAGTATAAACAAGAAAGTCGGACATACTTCGCACCACGGATATTCTTTGCTAGTCGGGTCAGATACTCTGTGATGGGTGTATTGAAAATGACGACTATTATTATTTTTTATATTATTGACTTCTTTCGTTCAGAATCGTCTTATTGAAAAAATTATTTATCGTTTCTTTAAAATTATACACACCCTCCGAGAGTATTTGACCCAAGGAGCGAAAAATAACTTTAAATTTGAATGAAAATATATATATATAAATATGTTGTAAACCAGATTTTTGTGAAATTGACTAAAGCAAATAATTTAGTCGTACCTAGAAAACGTAATGTTCACCTATTGTCATTTTACACACTACATATTATTACTTTGCGTGTAAACGCATATTTGGTGGATTGAGTCATATTTCGTCATTAGTGCGTGTAATTTACACATTATATTATACAATATTATAATAATATTCGAATCTAATGAATTATTTAAAGTACCTAATAATAATTCATGAAAAAACGTGTGACATATTAAAAATCAATTCCTAAAAGTTATGTTTCTACTCATACATTTACCACACTATACTGTATACAAAGATTAAATAGGATGTTTTTATTTTAAACGTTTGTGAATATTGTGGAAGTTTAGTCTCAAGCAATCTTGACAAAACTCCATTATGAGTGTCGTCAAAACGATGATCGTTTTTGCCCAATCGATTTTACATAATGTCACTGACATGTCGAAGACAACAACTACTGTGATCATTGTCCATTTCGTTAATAATAACACTAAAAATCCGTTAAACAATTAACACATACACCTCGCACCTCAGTCAAATTAACATTGTATCGGTTGATATATTTTATGAAAACATCAAACGATAGTAAAACTAAAACAAAAACGATTATTACACAGATAGGTATTATTTATTGTTTATACCAAAAAAATATTCAGATCAGAAATATCTTTATTCGTTTTATTATTATGTACAGACTACATAAACTACTAGTTGATGTAGAAGTTACATTTTTACAATAATTATATCTAACAAAATTCTAAATTTTTTAATTATACCTACGGAATTCAACAAATGAGGACTTTTTGTTAGTAAAATAATTAATGAAAAAAACATTTTTTTTTTATTTTTTATCGTTTTTTGAAGTATTATTCTTTTATACTTTTAATCCCTTTTCAAATAGTTTCACATTATAAATAATGATAATCATATCAAAGCAGCTGATTGAGACTTTTGTATAAGTATTTTACAATTATTATTATATATATATTATATATATATTATATATTATTATTATCATTATATATATATTATATATAAGTATTTTGTACAAAAGTGCTCACAAAAAATAAAATAAAAATAAACATCATTAAAAACACCAGCTTCTTAACTTCGTTAAGAATCTAAAATGACATTTCAAAAGTATGTTACTGATAAAAATTTTGATACATTAAGTAGGTGGTCGAGACTTTTTAACAAGTATTTCTATACTAAAAGTTGTACTCATAAAAAATAAAAAAATCCATCATTGCAGGAACACTAGCTTTTCCACTCCACTTGGAATCTAAAAATGTAAAATTAATCACACTTATCAAGAGTGTCCCAACCGAGGAGTGAAGAATACCCATAAAGCAAAGTATGTTCGGTCTTTTTTTTTAAAATTTGATCACAAAATATGACTTGAACGTTTAGGAAGGAATAAACTCCATACAGCATTTCTAACATTATAATTTTAACTCCTTAATACTTTGTTCAGATTTTATATTTTATACATATTTTATAATACTTATCTAATCAAAAGTTACGGATTCAGAGTTGGATTTTGAAGAAGACAAAAGCCTGTACCATTTTTTACTTTACTTACGTCCCCAGTAAACAATCATTTACTAACCTCTACCCTCACATATTCCTCTGTATAAAGGTTTCTCAATTCAATATATATTTTATATCAAGTATTCTATAAAATCTAAATTCAATGTCAATTTTCCTTTACATCAAAATTATTATAAATATAATATAATAATGGAACGGGTTATTTAAAACATGATATTAATTATAAAAACAAACCATTAAACAATAAGGGTCAAGGTTTGATAATTGCATCTGCCTTTAATAAAATCACTATACTACAGGTATATTAATTATTTTTTTTTTTTTTACAACTTAAACAACTATTGTTGTACTACTTGTACAATATTAATTAGGTATTGATTAATTCAATTATGAATAAAATACATTCATCACTATTCACTATAATTTATGGATTTTGATCCATTGTAAAAAAAATCCATTTGAAACTTGAATGGACTGGAACATTTTTATAACCATTGATACTAGGGTGTCGAGTAAATATTCTATCCACTACCCTATACCCTGGATACACCACTACTGTTTTTCAAAGTGTAACGTTACACACTAAAACATAACAAGTTATTGGTAGAATATTTGAATAATAGATTGTTAGAAGTAAGTTTTTAAAATTGTGTTAATTCTACTTTAATTAGGATAACCTGTTGTTCAGAATTGATGTGTAGTAGTAAGCACCAACCAACCAAATAAAATTTGTAATGCAGTTACCTATTCAAACATAATCAGTTGTTATTTGTTGACTAAGTATTTGAATAGGCAGTTTATTGTTATTTGTTACAAATATGTTTTACGACGCTGTGAATTTTACTATAAGTAGTTACCTAGATGAACTTACTATTATAGACAAAATAATAGTAATAAGGACAAAATGCATTTTTTTTTTTTTTTTTTTTTACAATAACAAGATACATTTTTTGGTTAATTCAATAAAACTTCCAATTGTCTAGGCAATATTCTAATTTATAGTTATATTCAATGGTACTTTTGAAGTTCCTTGAGAGGGGGGTTCACTCCTATTACAATTTTTTAAGCCCACTTCCATGTTTTACTGAAAATTGAGAATAGCAGTGTTTTTTTGTTTCATGATAATTTTACTGCTTTACAAAATGTTTATTCATTTTATTTTATTTATATTACATTCTAAATGGAGCTAAGAACCTAGTGTTTTTATACTAATATTTTTTCAATTTTATTAACAATAATTTTCCTCTAGATGGTAGGTAATTTGGAGAGGCCATTTTTTTAAATTATCAATAGCTTTCTCAAAAAGAAAATTTCCTAAAATCTAACAAAAAATGCTCAGAAACTATCTTATTTTATTTCAAACTTCTTCATGAAAATTTAAATTATAAATAGGCAATAATATAAAAAATATTTTGCAACAGGAAAATTTTGAAACTACTTTTTGTTTTTTAACAAAATTTGTTTTTTTTTTTGCCTTTTCCCAGATAATAGTAAAATATAAAACAAAAATGTTTACAAATCAAAGTAAAACATTTATCACTTCAAAATACCTTGGAAATGGTAATTTTATGAAAACAAAAAATGAAGAATTTTTAAGTGTTGATCTTCTTAAAACTACTCAGAGGCCCCCCCCACATTTGTTTGAAAATTGCATAAGGTTAATGTCCACATAAAGGGGGGGGGTACCAAACAATTAAAACAAAAACAAAAAACAAGTTGATCTTAATCGCACCATTGTTGGCAGGGAACAGGTCTATGATTTGATATTTTTGCTTCGAATTTATTTATTCATTTCATATCTATTGATGTGAAATAAATAATTAGGTACTTGTCTTTGTATCTGAATAAAAATCAATACACTACACTTTTTGCAGATTCAAACCGTGTATTAAATACTGACCTGACAATGTTACATAAATGATAATAAAAAAAATAGATTTACATGTGAGTCAAAAATAGATAACATAATATTATTGGTATATTTTCATAAACGTGATTTTAAAATGTTGATATTTATAAATTTTGAAAGGAAAAAAAATAAACACAACTTAAGCCTAAACTAATTTTGCTTTATAAAATTAAAATGCGATCCGAGTGTATATAATAGCACTAACTTAATTATTAATACTATTATTATCATTATCATAGCACCAATTGATTCAACTGTAACTTCTATAAGTTATATGTTTTGCAAAATTAATAATTATAAAATTGCTACGATAAAAATATTCACTATAAACACCGACAAAGATTTTTTTTTGTTTTTCTACAACTAAAATAAAAACTACATACGACAAATATTTAACAAAACAAATATCGCGTACAAATAATAATTATTATATGATATTAAATAGGTGTTATATGATTTTATAATATGAGTCGAAAAAGGATTCCGAGAATTCGGTTAGCCAAGTTTTGGTTAGTTTATAATCGATTAAACGACATACACCTAAACACATTACAATAATTTTGATATAATATCTAGTTTAATGTATAAATTTAATATGTGTCCACCTTATATATGACTAACAGCTAAAACGTATAAGGTGAAACGTTTCACAGCACTGTGCTCGATTTTCGTTGATAGTTTCATTATAAATCACGCGGTATTACATTGTAAGTTGCCTTATTGTATAACCTAAGGTTCCTTAAGTTAGAAAAAAAAAAAAAAAACAGGTCATAACAGGTCTTGTAGGGTGGTTTTAAATAGAGGATGGGGACGGTATTGATAAGGCCAAAAATGTACAGTTAACCGAAATGAGAGAAAAAAAAAGAAAAAAACAAATACCTACGAAACGTACGAATGTTTTCTATTATATCATACGCTATATGTCTGTTGCATATAGAGCACATAAAAAATACATTCGCGTTCGAATTTCCTAACAAAACCCGACTAGTTATTCACAAACACAATATCGTAAAATAATACTTTCGATTATAAATAAACGGTACACCAACGAAAGTGGTTACATTTATAACTTAAATGCCGACTTAACTCGCAAATAAAAAATTAATCGTTTTAAAATAATAATAAATAAATAATTAATTTGATAAATATATAAGGATATAATAATAATAATAATAATAATCATAATAATATATTGGTATAATGTTCAAACGAGGAGTTAGTGAAATACATTTAGTTATGTTTAACAATAATAATTAGATAGGTATTATAAAATATATATATATATATATATATTTAGTGTCCTATGTATAATAATAATAATAATAAAGATAATTGTTTTGGTTAGTTTTGCACATGTGTAAATAATATGCGTAGATATACATTTTACGTTATTATCAACACCTAAATGACTAAAGAGTTCGATTTGAAAATATTTATAAATATATAAATATTGACATGATAAGTTTACAGATTTTGTAAGGCACGTGGCGAAATGTCTCGTCTAGTCGAACAACGACCGGTGCGAATAAATTAATAAATTAATAAAAAAAAAAAAACTAAAGCGGATCTCCGAAGCCGAAGCTTGATGGATAGAAATTAAAGTCAATAAATGGAGGGAGGATGGGATTGAGGGGGGGGGGGTAGAATAAGCCACTTATAACACAGCGTACTTATGAATTACAGTTATTATTTTTTATAATTGGGTCGCGAGAGAAGTTTTTTCGATTTTCTACTCGATATGTATATAAACGAAAATTGTTTGCCTAACGTCCATGTTACGTATAATAATATATTATTATATAATAAAAATTTTTAAATTGTTATACGACGACGGCTGTGATGAAGGTAACAACAACATTATTTTAAAGTAAAATTATTAATAATTATTATTATGATGATGATGATGATGATGATGATGATGATGATATTGTGCGTGGTGCGCGTGTGTTGATTGTCTGCCGCCGACGTGAGATTTTTTTTTTTTTTTTGGGGGGGGGGGAGGGTGTTTACATGAGCTTCTGTTTGGCGCATTCCGGGCAAATGATGTCCTCGGCGTCGGTGATAAAGCCTCTACCCACCAATGAAGTCTTGCACGAGGCGCAGATGAAGCAATCGTTGTGCCAGTGCCGGTCCTCGAACGAGATGAATCTCGTGCCGCCGATTCCTGTGCAGCGAAAGAAAGACACATTAGACACATTGTATGTTAGAATAACTAATCCTAATTTTCTGATAACCTGATCTGGCTTCATACGAGAAATTAAGTTATCATAAAACACATTTCAATGTAATTATTACATTAAACAATTTTCGAAGTGTGAGCAGAAGAACTAAGAAGAAGGATTAGTTAATTTTTCTCGAGTATAACGACATTATTGACGAACAATAAAACAATAAAAAAATGTTTGCAGCCACAAAAAACACCCCCAGGGAAGGGATTATAATTTCAATCCTTACTATTTCGTATATAATATTATGTAATTATAATCACATAATAAATTATAATGTTAAAAACGTGGCGAATTGATTAAATATAATAATATGTCAATATAGAAAAAATGATTTTAGATACGATGTGATATGTCATAATGTGTAATGACAAGAATCTCGAGAAATCATTTGGGAGAGGGTGTGATACACAACTCCATGACGTCCTCCTCCCCCCCCCCCCGTTCTGGCTACATCACTGAACGCTACCACTGCAGCTGCTGTTGTCAGTGCAGTATGCGCGCGATCGAATCAGAGAGGTCAAATTGACAACGCGAAAACGATAATATATTATATTATTATTTCCACCCACCTGTTGGTCGCGCAATAATGTGGTGGGGTGACATTAATAATAATAACCAGTAATTGGAGTACGCGAGGAATAAATTTTTTTATTTTTTTCATTTAAATATTATAATAATCGAATAGACAAGACCTTCGCGAAGGCAAGTTTAATTGTTCTCCCCCCACCACCCTGTTAGAAAAACGTTATACATTATGATTATCTCGTAAACATAATAATACGTTATCTTTTGCGCGCGGTTATCGAGGACGAAAACAAACAATGCGCTACAATAATAACTGCAGAGACGGAATATTGGAATATTGAATAATGATCTGAATATACATATTATTATTATTATTATTCATCTCCATGTGTATCATGACTTCCGAGTATAGAAAATCACAAAGTCGCGCTGAAGTGGCCAGAGACACGTATACTTTGTATACAAACAAACCAGTGGGTGTAGCCTGAGAACTTGAACGAGCTATAATATAATATAAAATAATTATCATTGAGATTTCATTACAACTTAAAATTTACAGAAGATGTACTATTTTATACTCCGTTAAATACATTTTTATTTTTTTAAATAAATATTTGAAACGGTAGTAAGAGCTCAAAAATTAAGAAAGTTATAACTATAATTTATAGAAAGTTATAAACTTTTTTTCAACAATAAATGTTTTAGTATTCGTTTATAAGTATTTTTTTATATGATAATATTATTTTAATCAATATAGGAGGGTATATTTTTGATAATAACCTAAGATAACGTGGATAAATAAAAGACTAAGGCCACCATCATCATTGACTAAGGGAGAACTTATACGATTTTAACAAAAAAAAAAAAAAAACAATAACTTTTTATCATAATGTAATTATTAATTACGCTTAATCGAAATATTATATTGAGTTACGGAGATCGGTACTAATTATATTATAGGCGTAGAGAAGTGAAAATTTAAGAAATCTCAAAAATAATTTTTCGACCATTCCAACCGGTAGTATTCGACCGAGTAGTAGTGAAAGGTTCAAAGGACGTAAGTTCGGGTTCACATACATACCTGTTATCGGTTTGGTGCATGACGTGCATCTCTTGGCAAACAACTCTCCGAAACAATCGCCGCAATACGGTTTCTCATCTCTTGACGTGAAACGCTGTCCGGCCAGCGAAGTGCTGCAGTGGCTACACGTAAAGCACTCCCTGTGCCACGGCTCGTTCTTGTATGTTACGCCTCCACTAGTGATTATCTGCGAAAAAAAACGTTATTGTTATATTTTACACAGTTTTTTGTTATTCGGAGTGCTTCACAGACAATAGAGGAGCTAAAATCAGTAAAATCTAGATTTTTTTCGTTTTTTAAAACCAAAATCACAAATTTTAAAACCCGTAACGTTGTAATGTCAACGCGTAATTGAAAAAAAAAAACATTATTTTTAATGATTTAGTAACCAGTTAATCAAATTTCCAAAAACCTACATTAGAATGTCACCGAGAACACAATGTTCAAGAAACGGTTTAATAGCTGGAACCAAAAATCGTAGGAAGTAGTTTGAGATTTTAAAACCCACGATCGAATACGAAGAAACCGTATTTAAAACTCAATTTTATTTGTTTTGAAACTCAATTTTATTTATTCAACACCCAAACAATATGAAACCGTCTACAGTTCGATAGGAATCTACGCAAAAATATGACAATTTTACATCGAAAACGCTTCGTTTCGACTACTACACATGCACGTTCTCACTAATTCGAAGAAACTCGAACATTTAAAAATAAAACCTATTCGTTTTTACACGTGAACCCGACAACTACATTAGTTCGTTTGTACGTTTTCGATTTTACAATAAGAAATAAATTTTTTCGCCAAAGATCCGTTGTACAAATCGAATTATTGATCACATCGATTAAATTATTAAAAATGGTGTCTCGCGAACGTAGCAATTCACGTACATTTTGAAACATCTCGAGGCGGACAACCGTCTGGTTAGTTACTTACCTTATTGCATTTAACGCAGCGGGTCGAGAACTTCTCCTCGTAGCATGTTGCGCAGTACACTTCTTGATCCCTCGGTATAAAGCTCTTGGTGCCGATGGGCGTCTTGCACACGACGCAGCTGAAACATTTCTCGTGCCATTGTCTGGTCTTGTATTCCATTTTTTTCGTTCCTAAGGAAGATAATTAATTAATTAATAAATTAATACAAAACTTTCGTTGCGAAATCACGCCGCATCGTTAAACAGGTGTGTGTGTGTGTGCACGTTGTCCGTTTAAACAGCTCCTCTCTCTTTCTCTCTCTCTCTCTCTCTCTCTCTCTCTCTCTCTGTGAGTCATAGTTATTGCACAAACGCCCAGCGCTTTTGTCGATATTCGCAACGACTGAACGATAGCTATTTTATACGTAGGTAGACACACTAGCAATCGAGAGAAAATCATATTTGTCCACAAAACGTTGTGAAATATCCAGGATTTGGATAACTAGTTATTAGCAAAACGTTTAGATAGATATTTTTTCCTTTTTTGGCTACCGAAAACGAATGAATTTACAAGTCCGGTTTTGAAAATAAAAACGAAACAATTTATTTATTTATTTTGTATCTCATTGCATCCGTCCTACAATGCCGACATGGAAAATTATAGCTAGTGATTGGGCGAAACCTGCATAGTGTTAGTGTTGTACTAAATTTAGTTCGAAATCATGTAGTCTGTCTCTCGGTCGACTATAGAAATAAAAATATTCAAAAACCTGTTTAGTGACCGAAAACGAAAATCGTACACTTTATTTCGGGTTATGGTGATTGATTTTCTACAAGCATGTGAAAACTGAAACCGTTTAGGTCGTTAGGGGTTGTTGGAACCCGGAAAATATCACATCGCCCCCATCCTCGTCGCAGTATTACAATACACATAACGTCTCATATTTTTATCATGTGAAAATCAATCCGTTGCGGAGACTATTAGCGAGAATCGCGCCCACAGACGCGTCATTCAGGATTACCCACGCGACAGTGGCGTTCCAACGAGTCGATAGAGCACACAAGAACTCGATTTGCACCGTTGAAATATTTTCCTTCCGCGGGTCCTTCGCACCCACGGGTTTTAATATACTCATAGCAGCACACGGTACACGCCGTAGTCCCACACACGACCGCCGCCGCCGGAGAGATGAGCAAATAATAATATACAATATAATATTATTTTTTTTTTCATTTCTATTCTATTATATATTTAACGTCTTACTCGGGTCCGACGACGGCGTGACCGTTTTCGTACACGAGACCTGTAGTTGATTCGTCATATAGAGGCGTAGATGTAAAAGAAATCCGCTAAAATAATAAATAAACCCACTCCCCGTCTCCATTCATCTCGCTCTCACTCTATGTCTCTGTCACAGGCCCGTAGCTACGGGGAGGGGGGGCAGAGGGGCGTTGCTCTCCCTAAAACCCAATCTTTGCCCCGTCTAAGAATATTAAAAATATTAGAAAGGCTCTTAGGTAGGTATGTCTTTTCAGCGGTCCTCAGTCTTTTTGAGACCCTATGTTAATCATTTAATTATGTAAATAAATTCTAATTTAAGTTTTATTTTTAATACTTAGGTAGTATTATTCGTTTCGTATTTTCAAAATACAATGTATTATTGTAAATTACCAAAATATTCTATTATACACGGAAAATTACAGTTGTGTTCATTTAATGATAGATATCAGTGTAAATAAATTAAAAATTGCATAAATATTGTTTTTTATATACAATAATCCCCTTAAAATTGGTTTGCCTCGCCTGAAATTTTGGTCTGGCTACGGGCGGCCAGCTCTGTCATCACAGAAAATCACCAGACCGTAGACGAAACGATTTAAAAATACATGCGCTGTCACGAGTCAAAAAATATCGGCACGACAGACGCCGTAATAATAGGTATATACACCCCACCCCTACCTAGATCAATATATATATCTGCTGGACCGAGAACATCGTTTTCGTCGGTCATTCGTCCAAAACGATATATGGCACAAGTCGGGGCGTGTACGATCATAATAATAACAATAATAACAATAATAATTGCGATTCACGGAAGGCCGTACATATATGGTCGAATGTTTTTTTTTTTTTGATTTCGAGCCTTTTCGCGACACAGGCGGTGTAGGAGGAGGTACTGCATAAACACAACAATGAACACAGGCCAATTATTATTATGATAGTACCACGCGGCAGACAGTCGTTATTTCCTTTTATCCGATTCGGCCCCAACTCGACCTTAGAATTATTATTATTATGTTAAAATGCGGATCGAGGTCGTTGTGGAAAAAAAATAAATTAAACCGATACACGGAGTTAAACGAAACGCAAACGCGCGTACACAGACGACGCGAATCGGTTGAGTGTACTTATTTATTACATTATGTTCTCCCGGATATATTGTGTATTGTGTCAACGGATACGCGCGATACGTTCGGAGACAATAGTAAGGACGCGGCGAATTACGCCCACACCGCGGGACCAAACGCCGGCTCGCCGTCGTCGGCCCGAGATATTGGAAATGTGAACGGCAAGGTTTAGCGATCGATATCAAAATGAAAATTTTAGATAACGCGGCGAGAAATTGCGAATATATTTTGCAGAGTATACAGGGTACACTTTAGAAACCCGTGGAAGTGTCGTGACATTCAGAACTGTTCCGATGACGTGTTGGGCGTATTTTCAATAGCGTAAAAAATATCATTTGACGCGATAAACATATTATATAAATCAAAGATTAACGAACGAAACGATATTGTGTACCTACGTGTGAATGTCAACGCGCGCGACAGTAATCCGGTGGTGTCATGATACACTACCGATTATTGCGACTAATACGTTTTTTTATACGCCTTAAGGACACACGCGGTCATTATTAGGGTTAGGATGTTATTGCGTTTGCAATTTTTTTTTTTCCTATTGCTCGGATTCGTTGCTAATAAGTAAGTTTAAAACTTGTTTCATACGTAAGTCCGAATTGAAATCTAGAAGTTTTTAGAGCAATTTTTAGCATTCTTTAAATTTTGCTTATTTTCTTTATTTTTATAATACAGTTTTAGATACTTTTCAGTGTTATTTACATAATTAAGTTTTTTCGAACTTCGTAGTAGTAATGCGTCTGAATGTCTGGCTCGTGTATTGTTTTTTTTTTTTTTTTTTTTAATAAAGCTTCGAATATACTATTTCCTCCCCAGCTAATTATTATAATTCGTTGGGGTGTATGGAAAAAATTAATATATATAACTTGAAAATAGTGCAGTACAATCATTTTTAAGGTAGAGATAAATAAATAAATTTGACAAAATTATTTACAGGTTCCTGAAAAAATAAAACAAAAAAACAGTTTAATAGTAATTTTAAATGCAATTTTGAGTATTTTTTACTACAATAACGCAATCAATTTTTGAAGCTTTTTAGCGCATTAACTTCCGAGCCTTAATTATTATTATTGGAAACGCGTACTGGATAGGTAAAAAATCTTTTCGAACCACACACAATTTTTTAATATTTTACCGTGACCAGCTGTTGCTTCGTAGTCGCGATCGTCACTCGTAAATATTCTAATTCGATTTTAGCGTTGTTGTTGTTTTTTTTTTTTTTGCATTTTTTGCCACAACGAGTTTCAAATATTTAATGGCAAATTTTCTATACGTCCAATGTGCTAGCTCGGCCCCGTCGTAAAAAAAAAAACATCACATTTCCTTGTATGTCATGTCCCGTAAATTACGAAACCGCACACGGTTAATAGTTATAAAATGTTAAGTTGTTGCAATGACGACGGCCGATTGTTTTTTTTTATATTTTTATTTGCGACACACGAAACTGGCCACGATTCGCTAAAATATAGTCGTCAGTCACTTCGTGAAACGAGCAGGACGTGACTTGCGTGATTGGTAAATTGACAAAAACGCGTATACACAAAAATAGATTCTATATAAGCTACTATAAGATATTAATATGTACTATAAGACGTCACAAATGGCACAAAACCTTAAACGCTAGTGTGTGATTACAGTCTTACTACACGGCATATTGTTATATTTTTTGTATCGACTGAAAACATAATTATTATAACCGCATTAGTCATACGACTGAAAACACTAAAGTCACCTACCACTACAATATGGTCATCGATTTCATATTATTTTTCGACGGAATTTTATTATTATAAAATCAATGCAATGGTATATTATACAGTGTACTAAGACCAAACCACACAGTTATGTATGTAAATAAATCGAATTAATGAGAATAAAATTTTATACTAGAGAATAAAGAAACTAATATAGTAGTGAGTAGAGTTCTATAAAGTTCTAGAGTATTGCATAATTAAATTAAATAATAAGTTTCAATATTTCGTAGAAACTTAACTTATCAATAAGTTAACTAGGCAAAATAGCAATAATTTCTCAGAAAATACAGCTGTGGAAAGTCATAACTGGTTCTAAAAATCCCTCTATCAATCTGCTAAGTCAAATATTTCAATTTGCTCTTAATAATAATATAGTAAATGTAATTTGCTAAAATGAGTCATAATAATAAATATATATAAAATAAATAAAAATAGACACATGTAACTCGAATAACAGTTTTATAGAACGGATAATAATAGATAGATGATGTGATTGAAATTATAGTTTTTTTTTAGATTCTGAATGAAGTGAAGAAGCTAGTGTTTTTACAATGATGTTTATTTTTATTTTTTTCTGTGTACAACTTTTCGTATAGAAATACTTGTCCAAAAGTTTCGATCAATAACTTTTTGAAACCCGATTCGCCTCTAGATTGTACTTTAGAGAGGTCATTTTTTGAATTTCTCAA
>JAIPRM010002196.1:0-31972 GCA_025469315.1 Stegophylla sp. TES_Ste_2020 | reverse complement strand
TTAACATGCCTACAAATTCCACCCAAGGATCGAACAAAGCCCATGGTGAGAAATATGTCCAGCTTTTTTATAATACATTTTATTGTATTTCAATTTCACGCAAGTGTGGCCAGCGATTGCGTTAAAAGAAATATCATATTTTTCAGACAATTAATAATTTTATATAATTTTGTGCTGTGAGGTTGATGTGACAGGGGGTGCTCGAGCACCCATAGCCCCCCTCTAAATCCGCGCCTGAATTAACGACCACACCGTAATTACCGACTTGTACGTTATGGGCTATGATGATTCCTTACTTTTGACTATGTTAGGTATATCACAAAAAGTGCAGTTATTCAGTTACGGATTCAGTTCGGATCAATTTAAACCGTGAGTGAATTTACGGTCTATTTGATGCTATTATGGCACTCGGAGTCAAAAAAAAAAAACCATACATGATTCCTATCGAACACTATGCTTTCAAAATTTGAAATTTCGATTTCAATAGGGCTAAAAAATTTGGTTTAGAGGTCTACTGGCTACAGTTCGTATGAACGAAAGGGTCGATTGGCTTTTCTCCACCAAAGTTTCTACTGGATTTGCCTCTAGTGACGTTAATGTATAGTACGAATAACGTACGGCTACCTCGTTTCGCAACCTTTTGTTTTTGGTGTTTTATTGCGCGTGCGATGTAATACAAACGCGAAACGATATAGCGCGAACGAGCGAGAGAAAAAAAAAGAACCGAGGAAACAAGGAAGAAAAAAAAGCCCCGACCGCAGTAATTACTCAATATTTTCTCCTTCTCTCCACGTCGTCAACAAACAAATACCTCTGTCATAATTATTATTATTGTTTTATATGCACGAAATTTCGTAACGCGCTTATGTCGTACATTATTAATAATTGTGTCCCGAGGGTGTGTTATATTGTGTGCGTTCGCAGCATAAGGAAGCACAAGCCTATTTTGTGTATAGCCACTCACAAAGGTTTTATTACCGGAATTTCGTTTCTTACGGGGTTTTTTTATTTCTTTTCTAAAACAATACGCTTGTTATGAAATATTATAATATCAAATTATTATAACAACCCCGGGCTCGGGGACTTGGTTCGCTTAAAATCATCAAAATAAGTGCACTCGTATATAATTATTAAAATATTAATATACAGTGTTCGGTTGTAATGTAACGAAAACGCGTTACGTAATTTCGTTACAATTGTTTTCCATGTAACGAAAATGTAAATTAGGTACCTCGTGAAATTAATTTCCTTAACATGACGCGTTACGAGCAAAAGAAAGTGTTTCTGCCAAGTAAATTTTAAAATATAACAATACAAAATAATTTAACGATTGGATTAGATTATATGATATGTCTTTTAGAAAAATATTTGTGTTACTTAGCAACGAAATTTCCTAACGTCATCTCAAAGTCAATTAAAACATATGATTGTCTTCGTTTGTTTTAAACATAAAACATGTTTAAAACAATCAGCAAAAATGAATAAAACATTAAGTTTAAAACCAATTTAAAAAAATCTCTTTTTTTTTTATAACTCTGGCGAGAATCTTGACTTGCCAATTATTTATATCAATATGTATAGCAGTGTATCATTTGGAGGGAGGCACAACGGAAAAAGTATGAAACCTGAGAGTTTTGTTAATTTGGACTGATATATTTTAATATCACTAGGCACAGTAGAAATACACTAATATAAAAAAGTAATTACCTGTCGATGATGACGGAAATACGTGTCATACGTTGGCCGTAATGTATTAAACGTTAAAAATATTTAATTCTTAAAATTTACCTGAAAAAAATCTAAAAATCAGAATTTACTTTATCCGCTGTCGAATTAAAAAATAAACACAAATAAGATAGACTTATTAATAGGTTTACGACACCACGGATGTGTGATGTCATAGAACGCACGACATAGAGCGTCTAGTCTAGACATAGAGCGTATCTTCTAAGCGATAGCCGCTTATGATTTACATTTTCTAATATCCTTGGTGCACCTCTACATGGTAGTATGAAGGTACTCAGAAAATTTCAAGGAAATCTGTACGTTAGTTTTGGCTGTGCGTTCCTTTTCAGTCATTCGGCCATAAGCCACTTAAATACATAGATTTATTTTAATGTTATAATGTTATTTGATATTTAGTTGCTTAAAAATATATAATTTTTGATGAAATTAAATAATATTAAAGTGTAATAGATTTTAATAATTTACATACTACAACAGTAAGTAAAAAATTAGATAAGAAAGCCGGACAAACTTCGCACCACGGATATTCTTCGCTTCTCGGGTCAGATACTTTAGGTGAGCGTGTACGATTTAAAAAAAATGATATATCATTTCTTCAATAAGATGATTCTGAGCAAAATAAGTTAATAATATAAAGAACAATAATAGTCGTAATTTTTAACATACCCACCAAGAATATTTGACCCTAAGAGCGAAAAATAACCGTAGTGTGAAGTATGTCCAACTTTCTTTTCTATACTTAACTTTACTTAACTTTACATTACTTTACTTTTTTCTTGACTAATAAATAAAGAAAAGGAAAAGATAGTTAATGAAAAAAAAAAAAAAAAAAAAAATTTGAGAAAAATGTCCAATATTTTTCTTTTACATTTTCAAAATTTACTTGTGCCAAAATATTTTTCATAATATTATTGTCTATCTATGTTTAAATTTTCATAAAGTTTTGATCAAAAAACGATGGTTTTTGTTGTCAAATTTTGAGTAGTTTTTTCAAAAAAAATTAAAGAAATGAGAAATTCAAAAAATTATCTCTTTGAAGTACCACTTAGAGGAAAATCCGGTTTCAAAAAGTTGCTAATCAAGACTTTTGAACAAGTATTTCTTTAAGAAAAAGTGTATACAGAATAAAAAGAAAAACTTAAAAATAAATAATCACCATTGTAAAAACACAGCTTTTTTCGGAACTGAGCGATATGTGTCTAGTTCTTGTATTTAAATGATTTTTTTTTTAATCGTCTTGCATATCACTTTCTATTATTGTTTGTTTTTTAAAATTATGTATCAGACAATACCATAATATCTTAATATTCCTTGACGTTAAATGTAATGTGGAAATAATGCATTTTTGCCACTATCATACAAAATGTAGATAATAAACTAACTACGAACCGCGTGTAATGTTATGAATCATCGTCGAAAAATTCCCTATTGGCATTCTAAAAACCATTGGTTTAATTACTGTTTACAATCGATGGTTTTGTTAAGAAACGATCTACTTAATAATTGGATGTATATCGGCGAGACGATATTGTGGAGATAAAATTTATAGTATGACGTAAAACATGATTTCGATGAGAAATCTTACGATAAAAATTCATAAACTAAACGACTAATTTTATGTGTTTCTGAAAACGCAATTTTTTTTTTTTTCAATTGATTGCTTCGGGTATGATAAAAAACGTGAGAAAATTCCTTTGATTTCTAAATTATTTCGTAACGAACGATTTCAATTAGATTATTTATTCCCGTTAATCTCGCATTAAGCCTATTAATGGGTAAATATTCCCGGTATGCAAAAATATTTTATTCCCTCGGAATATTTCAGAAATCAAAAATAAATTCCCAAATAATGGGAATTTTTACTATTAGTTAATGTAAAAGTTCATGGAGAACCAGAACACTCCCAGCCATACAATTCAATTATTGTCAGTTAAAACATAAATTATGTTATCCTCATTTATGATATACGTATATTAAATTTTCCAACATGAAAGCATAAGAAAATTGAAAATTCACATCTCAAATGTGAAATGTATTTTCTCCTCGACATAATATTAAAGAGAACTAGGGTTCTATTGAACTTTATATTCGTGGAAAAATGTTCTTATAGAAAAATAAATATACTTCGTGCTTTGGGTATTCTTCGCTCCTCGAGTGGAATACTCGTGTGGGTGCATTGAACTTTAAAGAAACGATAAATCGTTTCTTCAATAAGGCGATTCTGAGCGGAGCTTCAGTTTATTCAAGACAATTTTACTTAAAAAAAATAATGAAGTTTTCTATGATCCCCCCCAAAAAAAAAAAAAAAAAATTAAAAAAAACCCCATTTAGAAAAAAAAAATATGTTTTAGAAATATTCCCGATAAATTCCCGAATATACATTTTTCCTTTCGGGAATATTCCCACGGCACACCACTAATTGAACCACGCTGGGCGAGAAATTGTCGATCTATTAGTGGGGAAATAATCTACACGACCTGGAATGTTAAATCGTCATAAAAACGTCGTAGCTTGTAATCATTCCTCACGCTAATGAAGTGCCTCCCCCTCACCCCGGTCCACGGCCCCGTACCACGTCCCATGGAAAAAAAGAACCGTCGCCGGCACGCAAACTTCCGCGCCGCCGTGCGTCGTCAGACCCGGCCGCCACCGCCCCCACCGGGGGGTGCAGCACTGACGGGAAAGTTGATTAAAATCTCAAATGATTTTCCGGCTCATTTCTTACGACGTCGAGGGGGACACGCGGTTATTATTACGCCGTAGAAGCGACCCAACCGCAGGTTTTCTGCGGTATAGTATAATATATATATATATATATACGTCGTGTATACAACGACATGATTTTAATTTAAAAAACAAAATGCGTTCACCGGCTATAGCGTGATGTACACGTGTAAATATGTTTGTGTGTGTGTGTGTGTATTCGAAATATTCGGTAATGAACTTGGTCTCCAAACCGCCATGTTTCCGGCCGAAGGGGAAATATAATGCGCCGGGGGTCGGTGAGGCTCCACCCTTTCATCACGGCGGCCGGTAAAGGGCCCGACGACGCGACCGCGTATAGTATACAGAGCGATCCCGATAAATGGTCTTTTTTTTTCTTTTTTTTACATTTTTCTAACCGCGGGCAGGAAGTGTTCCGCCGATCCGATTCGAATGTCTGATAACAAAGTAACAAAAACAAAAAAAACCTCTTTATATAAAGTCTGTGGAACGCCGTTGCCGGTTATCGTACGAGATCGAGCACGAGCAACGGGTAATATAAAACGTTAATCGCGATGAAACGTAATAATTACTTTTCGTCGGAAAAAAAAAAAAAAAAAAAAAACGATTAAACATCAAAAGTCATGCTCGAGCTCATTATTACTAGGATTTAGGCTTACACGCCCTGAAAAACCAAGAAATATACTGTTAAAAAAAATATACGCTAATATGCTGCAAAAATGTTTTAATATTCTTGAAAAATATGCGCTTAAAAATAATGATATTATACGAATTTATTAAAGATTAAAAGTAAAGTAAAGTATAGACAAGAAAGCTGGACATACGGAAATTCTTCACTCCTCGGGTCAAATACTAATGGTGGGTGTGTAGAATTTTTGAGAAACGATAAATCATAATGATATAAATCACTTGAAAAATCATTGCATTTCGTAACAAAGTCTTTTTTCCTGAGGTTCAGTGGCTGTCTTTAAAAGTACTTTTAAACCTTCTATGTCGTTACCATGAACCAATAAATGAAGCACCCTCTTATTATTCATCATGGCGACCAAAGTATAATTTTTTTCAACATCGTTGATGTGATGCGAATATCTGGCCGAGTCGTTATTCTTACCAATTACTTGAAGAATTTTCTTAACCTCAGGTTTATCATTGAAAAAAATTATAATTCTTGGTCTATTACAACCTTATCGTTCTTAATAACAAGTATCGGAACAACACCAGTATTTAAACAAATATCTGAGTTCACTTTATTAACACAGTCTTAAATAGATTCGCATTTTATAACTTCAACAGCTCCAAAACTTCTCCTTTAAGAACAAAATAATAATAATACATAAATTATACATTAAATCATCATTGAAAATTTATTTGAAAATTTTGACAACTTTTAAAGCTCAAAATTAGTTGGAAATTCATTTGAACCCTGGTCAAATGGATATCATTCGAACTAATATGAAATATTAAATATAAACGACTGAATATCAGAAGACATTATCAATTAATTCTAAAGTTCTAAGTTGTATCTGAAAAACACGCATTTTTATAAATACTGAAAAATGTTTCTTTTAAGAACAACATAGCGCTGATCCTACTAATTAATAAAACGAATTTTATATTACCTTCCATAAACTAACATATTATTAAATTTCAGTCTCCAGATTTTCGAAAACATTATAATGGACCTAATGAATCTATTAGAAAGAAAGATGATTCTTCAAAATATACATAATAAAGCACAAATTTACTTTAAATTATTGAGTTTATATAAATAATGATATAACTGAATGGTTATAATATATAATGGCTAGTATTATTAAAATGATGTTTCATTTTTTTTTTCTGTTAACACATTTTCTTATAGAAATATTTGTTCAATAGTTTTGATCAACAATTTTATTAATCATAACTAGCCTCTAGATGATACTTTTGAGAGAACGTTTTCTGAAATTCCAAATTAGGAAAAAAAATACCCTTAAATTTAACAAAAACGCTTTTAAAACGCTTTTTTTTTAATCCAAAATTCATAAGAAATTAAGTACAGATAGACAAAAAAAAAATTATAATAATTAGTAATGTAAAATAATTCATCAGTTGTTAGTGGAATATAAAACTGGCTGAGTAATAAGTAAAAATTTTTTGTTATAATATCAATCTTTATCATTTTTAAGTCAAATTGTCTTAAATAAACTGAAACTCCGTTTAGAATCGTCTTAATGAAGAAATGTTTTATCGTTTATTTAAAATTCAATATATCTACCAAGAGCAACTCATCTAAAAGGCGAAGAATACTCATAGTACAAAGTATGCCCAGCATTTTTTCTCCTTCTCATAACGTTTTTTCGTATAGAAATATTAGTCCAAAAGTTTCATGTAATATAGCTTTTTAAAATTTTAGATCACACCCAAATGGCATTAATAAATGGTAATTTTTCTAATTTCTCAATACTTTTCATGTTCGTTAGAAAAAAAATACTAAAAGATTGATAAAAAGTACCTAATCTATTTTTCGCACCTTGAGGTGTTCTTCGCAGCTCGGGTGGGATTCTCTTAACGGGTGTGTTGAATTTTAAAGAAACAATAAATCGTTTCTTCAATAAAATGATCCTGATTATTAGTTTCCACTAATACACAATAATAATTATCAGGTGTGAAGAACTGAACTAGAAATTTGAACTAAAAATTATTTTGTTACGTACAACATTTACGAAAAATGATAATTGATTGTCATAATATATTCACGTATACCTAATGAACACTCCATAATATACCTAATGAATACTCATTATAAAATAAAATGTAATAAAATAAAGCGGTCATAATTATCGTAAATCAACATTTATGCACTAAACATCATTATTCCTAATGTTTAGCATGGCACCTTTGGTCAGTCACGGTTAAAAAAAGTACAAAATATTTAATTTACTGGGAAAATTCGAACCCAGCACTGTCGCATTTTATCATGGAAAATGGAAATTTTCATGGAAATGTCAATAAAAAAAAAACTTTTAAAACCAACACATTCATTTGATGGAAACGTAATTGTAATACTTTTCAGCAGTTAGATAAATTTCAGCCGGTGTCAAATTAGTAATGTTAAAAACACAATTATTAATACAATTACAAGAGCACAATATTTTATCACATTAAATAACACCGCCATGGTCTACAATGGTAATATCTCAAACCACAATAACAATTTAATTATTACTATTATTTATTTTGTTTTCTATCGACCTAATACCAACTATATAATGCAGTGGTTCTCAACCTATTTTGATTCATGTCACCCTTTACTACGATATTTTTTCACTACGTCAACCTTCCATTGAAAGATAGGGCACATATTTCGTACATATCCGAGCCCTATACTGTAATCAGTAATTTGTCATCAACAACGTTCGCAAAATTTTTTAACGGTGAGAAAAAGAGGGATGATTTAGCAAAAAATGAATTTAAAAAATATAATATAACTGTTGAAAAGCATGGATCCAGTTACAAAAAGATTTTATTTCGAAAAATTCTCTCATTTATTCTTTTCCTCCAGGATTGAGCGTCACCCCTTACCGGGGTTTATGTCATCCCGGTTGAGAACCTCTGATGTACGTAATATTGTATCAGAACTGTCTAAAAATTTACCGTCCCTGAAAAAATTTCCGTCCGGGACACGATCACCTTCCGGTCTCCTCCTCCCCTCCCTTAGATACGTTTCTCATTATTGTGCGGTCAACAGCGGTTCCGTTGTGTTTTGTATCGCTACGAAATCCTAACCCTAATAATTATTTATTGTTGTCACGGAGACCTAACCGGTTCGGACCGCGAGGAGGGTTGGACACGAAACGTTATTGAAAAAAAAAATTGTATCGCGCATCACGCGGTCCTGCGTAGGTACATATTACATTTCGTTCAGGTGTTGTTCCCTTAACAATATATAATAATATGTTCACACGTGAGTCCGATGCCGCAGTCGTTCCGGCGGAGTCCGTGTCCGCGGGAGAACGCAGTGACGTACGCTGTGTATAGTGCCACGAACGGCGATTTTAATACTTAATCGCGAATTATTTTTACTTCGGAAATACTAATCGCGCGATTAATTTGTCGTACAGTGTTATTGTGATCACTAGTTGTTGCTGTCTAATGATGTGCCACTAGAATATTATCCCGGGGAATGTTCGCGGAAACAAAGAATATTCATATTCCCAAAACTTTTGGGAATATTCCTTATAAAAAAAAAAAAAAAAAAAATGTAATAAAGTTAATGATTATAGCAGTATCGGTAATATGCTAGAAACCGTATTAACTGCATTGTTAAGCATACAATAATATTTTATTAAAAACGTTTTTGTTATTATTTCAAAATTAATTACAATCTTTACATTCACGACTAGTATACTCGTTAATAATTAGATTTATATCAAATACTTTTTAATTTTTTTTTTTTTTAACTACCCAAAAGCCTAACTTTTCTTCAGTAATATTTTCGGTAAAAATGTATTTTTCATTCGGATCAATCACAGTTAATTAGTTTAATTAAACATTGAAACATACATTTGAACATTTTTTTTTTTTTTAATATAATATTCGCGATAAATTTCACATCACAGGAATATTTCCCGAGAATTTCTCGTAAGTAAATTCCTGGGAATTAATCGGCGAATCAATAGACAAACGTAACACGACGCGGATGAGCTGGACCGGACGAGAACGGAATTAGAAGCGCTTTTCTTTTATTTGTGTTTTTTTCAATTTTTAACAGGATGACGTCCTTCGATATCGTTTTGGTCTATCGTATGACGTGGCAAAACTCTAGCTGAACCGAACTTGGATTATGGCGAGACCGAGATGAGTTTTGAACGCCTATTGATGATCGAAAAAAATAATATTTCTGAGCTCATCATTTTTATAGGATTTATACATCATGCATACATAAACTATTTTACGTTTTGATTTTATTTTATAATCGAGTTTTAATCTTTGAATTTTTTTTTTATTTTTATTTTATTACATCAATTTAATAACGGTTGTTATTATAATAACAATACGTTTCTAGTAATATCCGACTGAACTCATCTATAGCATAATAATTATTTTGCGCTTTATTGATTTATAATTTCAGCTTTATTAATGATGTTATTATTCAGAATGAAGGATTTTTTTTTTTTTTTATCTAATTATGAATACTTAAAGTTTCGGTAGCATTTAGCGATTTTCCACGAAAAGATAATTACGAGTTTATTTACTTAAAAGTTTCAATTAATTTTCGTATTAAAAACATCTTCCGTTTAATATTTTTTTAACATTTATGAGTTTCTGCGAAGTATAATTATTTTCATAACTTTTTTTTTCTTTCAGTTTGCATTAAAAATAAAACAATAAAGCCGAGGAAAATTTAATATTTTCGTTCTAGTCATAATATTCAAAGCATTTTAATCTAAATATTAATTATTAATGATATTCGTGAAAAACAAGTGTTATCTAACTTACATGTATGCAAATTTTAGATTTTCATTTTCAAAATTAATATGTTCTCATAACAAATTCGCAAAGATTTCAACTAAACATGTGCATTACAATAATTTAAGAATAATTTAAGAATATGATTATTGTTATCAGGTTTAGGATGTTTATGACCTAAAACACTACAAAATGCATGCAAATATGGCCTAATCAATATATAAATATGCTCCTAAAAAAGTAAAAATATTATATTTTAAAATTTAATTGTTGATGAAAAATGTACGATTAATTAATGAATAATATTTTTTATTCAAAAAAATTAAAATGTGCAAAGAATAAAGCGTTTTCAAACTACTATAAATAATTATTTATTAAACTGTAATTTAATGTATACCTATAATATGTACCTATTGTACCTATATTTTTTCTTATTTAATAAAATAATTTTAATAAAAATTAGATTATTTAGAACTCTCTGAATTGACCTGAAAGATAGAAGTTGTTTTAAGTTTCGTAAGTAGAAAATTGCTTCGACTGTCAGATAATAACATATTTTTGTACGCAGAAAAACTTCGTTCAAGATCAGAATGAGTATTTAAATTGTACACTGTCATCTGTAGCTAGTTCAGCTGGTCTTTTGAAGTTTATTTTATATCAAAAATTTCAGCGAAATTATTAGGTTTTGTATGAACGAAATCGATTTCCGAATTCGATTTTCAGAACAGCCGTCGAGTATTTATTATAGAAACTCTGTCTTCAGAACGTATTTCGAAAATAACTGATTTAATACAAGCGTAGTTTTTTCTCTTCCCCGTCAATTTAGGTCGTACGGGCAACAGAACTTCCGATAAGGTATTTCCAAAAATGTTTTCTGATTTTAAATGTATTTTTTAATTTTTCCCATCGAAATATACGTATTTATTTACAGTTTTCTTCAAAACGGGCATTTATTCGCGTGAAAATTGCCAAATATGCAAAAATATGCAAAATAAAATGCAAACCAACTGTGCTTTTCTGTGCCGCACCAAACGAATTTGTCGAATTTGGTGTGCAATGCGCGCGACCAGAAAAGAAAAATATTAATATGAAAAAGGTCATAAACATCCTAACCCTAATTATTATTACTGTAATTAATTTAATCGAACTAAATTAAAAAAGCAAATTAACAGCGTCTCTTGACTCGATTTGATGACTCGAAATTTTCATTTTCTGTTAGAAAAATCGAGGAATCATCCCCATATGCATTCTCGACGAACGGAATTAATATTTTTCTCCCGCCGGACTCGGAGGTACGTCTACAGAGAAGCTTAGTGTATACGCTGAATTTCGATTTATTCGGTCGAAAAAATATTCTAGTCCGCATTTTTTTTTCACCCCTGCCCCCCCCCTCCCACCGTTTCAAATTAAAACAAATATTATAATACGTTCGGCCGGGCAAATATTCGACCGCGACGAAATGAGGCGCGTTCGAGAACCACGCATCGCGATTGGTGGAATATTAACACTGCGGGGGAGATTGAAGTATTTTCGCGCGTTATTTGTTCGCTTTTCTCCCTCGTCTTTTAATTTCGGACGATAGAAACGCGCGCGCGTGCAGGGACCGGGCGGCGTGCGTAAGAGGAAAAAGTTTAATGAACACACAAAAAAAAAAAAAAGGATGGGGGGAAAGAAAAAAGAAAAAAAGAGTAAGTATATGGGGGAAAAAGAACGAACCCCCGCGCGTTTCAGAGTCAGTATTATCATTTTAGCTATTGGAAACCGGCAAAAAGTTTACACTTTACCCTTCTTTTACTTTTTAATAATCTCATAAGACCCTTCGGAGGGTGATTTTACGGTATACATAATTATTATTTATCGAAGAAGGAGACGCGGAGTTAGTAGGACTCCTTCTCTTCTCGTGTTTTTCGCCCCCCTTTTTTCCCCGAAGCTCGTGTGTAGCCCTTTATTTTCGAACAAGCTAAATATTTAATTTACATTTTTTTTTTTTTTTTTTTACTTTCTTTCGTTTTTAATTATCTTCAAAGAAATCGTTGATTTTAATGAGTTCGGTATTCAAAAACCAAATATTAATTTTGGCATCTCAAAACCGAAATAAAACGCAAGCTTAAAATATGTATTCACGTCCGAACAACAAATAACGAGTAATACATATTATATACACAGCACACATATAAACCATAAAATATATTAAATAATATTAACTTTGCAAATTTTATTACTGTTCAGATAAAATATGATATATATATTACATCATAAACAGTATGTCGATAGACTTAAGTGGTTTTTCGGATAGCGTGAGAAATACTTGCGTGGTTTTAAATTATTAATATTGTAAACAATATAATATTATGAGCGGCGCCCATAACAAGTTCATGCACCGAAAGCGAGCGATAATATGTGTATAATTATTATTGTACTTAAAAAGTGCGCATAATATATACACTTAAGTATGCAGTCATAACATTTAGATGATGAAAAATATACATCAGATATTTTTAAAGACTGTGCGATGAAATATTATAATGCATATGGAAACGAATCTTTGAAATTTACAAATAACGTGTTACCAACACATTTTTCACACTGAATTTGATACATTTGACACTGAACGTATTAGAATAATATACAGATTTTTTATTAGGGAAATTATTGTCAATTTTTACTATAAATATTATTAACATTAGGTATGTTTAACAGTTTAATAACATAATAATCCATGTTGATTCGTCAAAATGATAAACTTTACCGTGTTTTGTAATTTAAAATTTTTAACTAAGAATTATTTATTTAATAGATTTTACCAAAAATTCGAACAAAAATAGACCTATATATGAGTGTGTACAATTTTCAATTCTTATAATAATAAATTGAACATTTTTTAAAATAATAACTGCTATTTTTCGTATAAACACTATTAACAGTAATTTGAGCCACAATTAAATATTTAAACGATCGTGAAAAATGATTCATTGAGTCAACTACAAAGAAAATTTCACCGCAAACAGAAAAACGTTTGAGAAATCATAGTAAACAGAAAATTATGAGTAAAAAAAAAGAAAAAAAAAGGAATATTTCAAATATTTCCAAAATTCAATATTTATTCTAAAAATGATTACATTTTTTTGAACATTTTTCAGTCTATTACACTATTGTTGATAACGAATAAAATTTTCTTGTATTATTATAGTTTAAGAATTACTGCTAAATTACTCAAATCAATTTCGAGAAAATCTAGTTTGCAGGATATGTTACAGTTTTTGATCAAATTGTCGATATTTGATTCTGAGCGAAGAGAATTGAAAGTTTTTACAATGATGTTTATTTTGAGAATTTTTTTTCAACTCGTTTTTTCTCATCAAATTTTTTGATTTTTAATAAAATTATATTTTTCTTTTTATTTATTTATTGGACAAAAAAAAAAAGTAAAGTAAAGTAAAGTAAGGTAATGTTAAGTATAGTGAGTAAGATAAGTGAAGTGTAGACAAGAAAGCCGGACATACCACGGTTATTCTTCGCTCCTCGGGTCAGATATTCTTAGTGGGCGTGTTGAAAATGACGACTTCTATTGTTCTTTATATTAATAACGTACTTCGCTCAAAATCGTATTATTGAAGAAATGATTTATCGTTTCTTTAAAATTCAACACGCCCACCAAGAGTATTAGACCCTAGAAGCGAAGAATACCCCTGATACGAAGTATATCCGGCTTTCTTGTCTATACTTTTTTTTTCTCGTTTTTGAAATGTTGTGAATTTCAACAAATGACCTCATAATTAATGTGTAATGAATAACTTTATGGTTAAAAAAACTTTTAAATAGTCGAATAATTCAACGCGGACAGTGAAATATTTCAGACTTCAATCACTTTAATAATAATTATTATTATTATTATTATTATAAAAATGTATTATTCGTTAAAAAAAAAAAACGTTGGCAGTTAAACGGAATAATAAACTTTTACACGATCAGTAGTAGTTATGATCGAGCATTTCGCTCCATATATAATAATATAAGTCCCCCCCGCGAAGAGGCTCGTCAGAAACAAAAGGATAAATTAATTTTTTTTTTTTCGAATAATTATTGTTCTCTCCGACGGGAAAAAAATAACATTATTATTGTTTTGTTCCGAGGTGAAAAAAATATATATAGAAACGTATTCTAACTGTAACAGTTATTATAACAATCTACTTTTTTTTTTCTCTCATTTCATATCATGTCACCCCGTTTACGGCCGCCGTCGTCGTCGTCGTCGTAGATAATATAGAGAGGTAAGTACCGACGACGCCTAAACTCGCGATGAAATTTTGTCACACGATGTTTTCGGCTCTATTGTTTCAAAGGGGAACACCCCATAGATTATCCCTGGACAGAAATACTATACATATTGTATAGTTTATACCGGCGCACAACGGAATATTAACATATGTAATGCATATTATTATTATTATTATTATTATTATTATTATTTCGTAATGTTCACGTGTACACGGCGGCGTTGTCTTTAGACGTCCTCGTTATTACATAAAATAATAATTACGCGAGCGCATAATATTAAATGCTATAAACGTATTAATAATAAACGACGTTATAAAAACGAGTGCATTGCGGTCAGAACGTGTGACGGACGCGATTTCAAATCGCCAGATTGCGATCACGTACATCTCTACACGTCCGATAAATATACGCATTAATAATATGCTAAAGTTATTAAATGAAATCGACCGGATCAAAATCAAATGGAAAAAATCAATCAAATTCTTATGGTTAAATGGCGCTATTGATTTAATTGATCGTTTAAAATAACGTCTGTTACACGTATTTTAGATGAATAATATTATATAATATTTATTATGTGTAATAAACTATATATATAAAATCAGTTATGTATATACAATGACCCGCTCGATTATGAACCCGCCGAAACATTTGCAGTCGTTAAATTAAAATATTTAATGAATGAATTAAATGAAATTATTATTATTATTATTATTTATTATTAACTTTTGAAATCTTTCAATAAAAATTAAGCTATTAAGTAAACAATTAACGGTTCCGGGATGAAATGTCCAACTATAGCTAATAGTCCGTACCAAAAATGACAAAATGCAAATCATGACTAGTTCGTAAATATTCCCAAGAGAAAATGTGGTTAAATATAATGCATTTATACAAATAAAATAAACTTACGTGATTATTAATGATAAAATTAATTACATTTATACGGTTACGTAGTGGGAAACTTTTTTTTTTATGGCTTAAAGTTAATTAAAAAATTCAAACAGATGAGTTCTAACTATACAAATAACAATTTTTCGTATAAATTTAAATTCTTGAGCTCGTATTTATACGATATAGTGTTATACTATAAAGTAATATTATATTTATTGATGTAAATGAGTATAATATTAGTTAAAATAATGGAAGCTATAAGTCGTATAATACAATCGTTTTTAAATTTTTAGAAACATTGTATGTTTAGATATTTTAATTTTTAATGTGTAGAATATGAGTTGGCATTGTCATGAGTAATCACTGAGTAATCACGATTACTTTTGCTTTTCATTCATGTTTTCTTTTATTTTCAAATGTATACTTTATACAAATAAATAATTGATGTAAATATATACAGGGTGGCTTTTTAAGCGTGCTCATCCCTGTTTTGGCCGTAAAAATGTAATAATTTTAAAAAATTTTCAGGAATTTTCAAGTCACTTTAAAAACTACATTTTCTAACTCATTGTTTTCATTTCACTTTAAGGATGTCCTGTGGAGATGTTAACTTTTTTTTCAAATGACAAACCCCCTATTTTAACTCTGGAACTTAATTCGGGTTATTTTTCTGTGAATTTTAATGTATTTAAATCAAAATTCGAACAAATAGTTTTTTTAACTATTCAAATTTAAGTATTAAGGAAAATATTCTCTCGGACACATATTATTTTAGTTACCAACGTATTATGTAATTATTATGCATCTATAATTTTACCAGTTAACACCTAATTCACAACTTTGTAAAATATAAACTACTCGTTCCAATTTTGATTTCAATGCATCAAAAAATCAAAAATTTCATAATCAAAATAAGAGGGTGTCATTTGAAAAAAAAAGTTAGTATCACCACAAGACATCCTTAAGGTGACAAGAAAAAAAAGGTTATGGAGAATATAGTTTTTATAGTAAGTAATACGTTCCTCTAAAAAAAATCCAAATTTTTTCATTTTTACGGCCAAAAATGGGGGTTAGCATGCTTAATAAAACACCCTGTATACATATAAAAATTCTATTTGTTTGATCAATACTAAATTTACCTATCACAGTTTCATTTTAGTTTACTTCAGAGTATACACCGCTCCAACTCTGCCAGCGTTATTGTCAGAAAAATATATTTATGTTAATTTTTAGTCCTGAAATTAGTTTGTTTCATTCGTTAGTTTTAAAAACGACTTTAGTCGAATTATTTACATTTTTATTTATAATTTGAATTTTAGGGAATTAATCAGATAAACTAATTTATTAATTTATACAACCATAATAATTAGAAAAAAACATTATCCGGCGGGTCTTATTATATTTCATATCTAACAAGTTTATGAATTTTTTTTTTTTCTTTGACAACGTACGCGATATCGTGTTCCCAAGAAGGTAAACGCGATTGGGTTTTATCCATTTTAATATCTCTATGAAATATGAGTAGATAATATATAACGGAAAACGAAAATGTATCCGTTACTCAAAAGTATCAGTTATAGCGAGAAGACGGTGACGATGCACAGGTATTATTTGGTGGGTTGTTAAAAAATGATTGTAAATGGAAGTTTCACTGTATAAATATTATATACGTTTTCCGCTTTAAATTCTAAAATCAGTATCCTTATAGTAATAAATAGGGCTCGAAAATCGATGCCCTTAAAAATATTAAAAAATGACCTATAAAAAGATGCTTAAATTACCTGAAAAACATAAAAAGTGACTGTTAAAAATGACCTTAAAATTATACAAATCACAAAAATGTATAAATATAAAAAAAAAATTTTAATAGTTAAAAAACAAATTGTAGAAGGGTAGAAATAACTCCTCTACAAAATTACTTTATTGCACTTTAAGAGCTTGTTTGAAGTTATCAAAATTAAATTAATGATGATTATCGTGTGCAAGTATTAAATATTTGCTATAAATATGAATAATAAATCTTTAGATCTTAATATAAAATTTATATTAAGAAAATGTTTTTTCCTAGCACTTTAGAGTAAATTAAGAAAATTTTAAAAAGAGTCAAATCTTCTTCTCGGTAAACGATGAAAGAAATTATTTAACATTGATTTTTTAATAGACTCATTATTTGTTCTTTCAGCTGGTGGAAAATGAATAAAAATAATTAAAAATATCAGAAAATTACATATAAATGACTAAAAATATCATAAAATGACTAAACAATTTCAAAAATTGACCTAATAAGGGAAAAAAGTCAAAATATGCATAAAAATGTAAAATTAAAATTAATTATTTGAATTCACATGCTATTGAAACACATTTTTTTGGCTAGACAATTATCATCTATATCTACATCTAAAATTTTCATACGAAATAAAAACCACGTAAACAACATAAAAACAATAATAATATCATACGTGGAAAATCGTTTTAATATTTTCGTTGAATTAACAACACACTTTGTTTCGAATTTACCCACACGCGTGGATACGAACAGGCACGTGGCTAAAGAGTAGCCTGGCCGCCTGGGTATGGCCGGGTCACCCTTAATAGATTATTGGCTACCCCGACTAATTTGTCTGCACACGTTGGCTTGAGAATGAAGCGTTCATAAAATCTCACGTTGAAACAAAATAATTTGTGATGTGTAAAGTAAGAATGAAAATTAACTCAGTATATTCTGATTTCATATGTTTTTAATTAAACATTAAAACATATAATAATAATTATTTCATTCAACGTCACATGTTCAGTGATATTTTGGTATCTTTTTATGTTCATTGTGTGGCCCTACGGTCTATATCAGTTAGTAGTGGCTCGTAATTTCTAACGGAAGAAATAAGACTTAAAATATTAAAATGAAAATGTATTATAATTTATAAACTATAGGCCATCGGATTAATTATTTGAATAAGCATGGAAAATTTTCTACCAACGTATATATATATACATATATTTTAAATATGCCATTCATTTTTTTCAAATTTTAAATATGTGAACTTTGTACTGTACGACTTTTTTTCGTTATGCGAGAAAGTCAAATTACGTTAACATGAGCCATCCTAGATAGATTTCGGCCAAAATTTGATCCGACTCCGGCTGATCGTTCCGGGCTACTTCGCCGGATTCGAATGTTTCCCCGTGCGAATATCGCGGGCGGAAATATGGACTTTTGACGAGGGCACTTCGGGTGAGTTCGTTGCCCTTACGAAAAAATCGCGATTTTTCCCGAACAATAAAAATCGTAATTATATACGAGCATGATAGTGATAATATCGTAAATATTAATACATGGTACTACGTCAGACTTCAAAAGGACGACAGACTCTTGGGGGTCACCGGCAGCGACGAATACAAAATCGGATAGCCCGAGGCGGTTGACGTTTCGCGAGAACATCCCCCGGTTTGGTGAAGAAAAAAAAGGGGGGAAATATATGAAAAATTTAAATATAATTATTGCCCCGCTCGAATCTTACAATGACGCGGTGGAGTGTCTTTCGCTTGCACACAGAGGTCATTATCGTACGCGCGAGAGCCGCGGGGAGGAAAAGATAAGTCGGGAAAAAAAATATCAAAGAGAATAGCAAATGATAATATGACGTGTACGTCAGATTACGGTTGTCGGGGGATGGGGGGGGGGGTCAAGGGGGATCGTGGTGAAGTAGTTAATAAAGACACTTGACATGGGGGCAGGAGGGAGGGGAGGAGGTCGGCTGCCGGAAAATCCGCTGCGAGTGTTGATTGAAATTCGGGGCGCAAACTCGGGGGCGAAACGAGGGTGGTCCGTGGCGCGGTGAGGGTGGAAGTACAGGGGAGGTTTTTCACCACCCTCGTGCATCTCTCACGTGGTCGTCCTTATATAATACGCGCGTGCAACGTTGCAGGGATGCAAAAAAAAACACACACACACACACACAAAACGAAATTCGCGCGATAAATAAATACACTACAACGGGCGGGGGTAGTGGCTGAGAGGGGGAGAGAAATGGGCGTTCGCGAGACGTGAGGGGGTGGTGAGGGTGTAGTGGGAGCGGCAGATGTATAAACTCGAGGGAAAAGAGAGAGGGATGAAACGCGGGACGAGGGGTGCGCGGGAGTCTGCACGTCCGTCGGGGGAGAGAAAAAGTAAAGAAGAAATAACGTTATTACAATATGTATAATATATATATATATATATATGATATTTTATTGCAAATTTTTGTGACCCTTCTGCCGGGCGAATGGGCGGGGGCACGTCGCACTTCGGCCGCCATAGTTGTGCCCGCGGTGCAGCGTGCGATTCGTCTTTATCGATTTGATCGCGATTATAATATACAATATATTATTATTATTATTATTATTATTATTATTGAACGGGACGATGACGGGAGAGCCGTCTCGCATATTGCGACGCAATACTAATACAACATGTTGTTAAATTATTATAGGGGTCGTCCCCCGGATGATTGGATACGCGCTGAGCAAACGTTTTTTTTAATTTTTTTTTCTTTTTTTTTTTTTTTTTTTGTAATTGCACACGAGAAGTAACGTCACTGCCTGCGTATTGACGAATATTAATATTATTCGGAAAAAAAAAAAAAAAAAAACGAAGTCATTGAAAAGATGGTTTGTTTTAGACGACTGCGGAGTGAAGCGGGAGAAGCTAGTGTTTTTACAATGATCTCTTTTTGCTTTATTTATTATTTTTTTCTGTAAACACTTTTTCGTATGGAAACATTTATCCGAAAGTTTCGTCCGGCGAGTTTGGCATCTAGATGGCACTTTAAAGAAGCCGTTTTTCGAAATTCCCAATTATCGTTTTCTCGAAATTTGAGAAAAATTACCGAAAATTTGACAAAAAAGTCTCGGAAATTGTCTTTTTTTTTTTAATCCTAACTTTATGGAAATATTTATATACTGTTATCTCAAATAATATGAGAAATATTTTGGCGCGAGAAAATTCGGAATATTTTTTTAACACTTTTTTTCTCATATAAATTCATTTTTTATTTTTAGTTTACTGTCTTTTTTCCTTTTCTATATTTATTCGAAAAAAAAAAGTATATTTAAGCAAAGTGAAGTAAAGCAGAGATAAGTAAAGTATAGATTAGAAAGCCGGACATATTTCGTACCATTGGTATTCATCGCTCTTTGGGTCAAATACGGCTCTTGGTGGGTGTGTTGAAAATGACGACTATTATTGTTCTTTATATTTTTAACATGTTTCTCTCAGAATCGTATTTTTGAAGAAACGATTTATTGTTTCTTTAAAGTTCAACACAACCACCTAGAGTATATGACCCGAGGAGCGAAGAATACTCATGGTGCGAAGTATGTCCGACTTTTTTGTCTATACTTTGCTTTACTTTTACAATTCATTTGACTTTTGCGGACAGTGTTTTCTAAATATTATAAGAAAATAATACGTTTTTTTCGTTTCAGAGCGGAGTGAAAATATTTCGGTCATCAACAAATTAGCAATAACGAGGAGATAGAAGAGCATATATATTTGTTGATGTATGTGTAATGTGTATGTAAAAAGATTGTTTTTGGTAGTATAACTACTCGCCCAAACGTGTCATTTAGACTTTTGAGCAGAAAAGTCATCTAGTTTTGATACTTTAAGAGGAATTTTCTCTTTATCGATAAGTAATTTTTAGCCTAAAATTTTTCTTATTCGGTGATTTATAACTAAAAGTAATATTCGCTTATCAAAATATACCCAGTTTTTACATTTATTTAATTTTAATTTATTTGTCCCAAAATAAGTCAAGCAGCCAAAAATTTTACCGACTCAAGCAAGGATCGTCCACTCACATCCTAAGCCAGTACGCCCATAGTACTGATCGATCTAGTGGGTGCGAAAAAGAATCTGAAAACCGATTGTATAATTTGTGATTAACTATTAGGTAAATTTATAAATTTTCAAATTAAATCGTATTATGATTTTGGGGAAAAAAATAAGAAATGTAGATTATAATGATATTTCATGTTATATTCAAAACTGTTTTCACATTCCTTGTCGCGTCACTAGGTCAATTGGTATACATCAAAATACTATAATGATTTCGAAACGAAAATCAATATCACCCTGACATAATGTTTACTTGCTTGTATAACTAATCCGTTTGGTAAAAAAAATTGAAAGAACTTACAAAAATAAATGTTTGTTCTGTAATATTATTAAATTTATAATATTTTTAATGAAAAAAAAAAACAATTTTAACTGTTTTATCCTGTTTTTCTAAAACAATAATAATTGCGCAAATTCCATTAATAGTTTTGTTTTCATAGTATAATATGGCATACAATACTACATGAAGTACAGAAAGCATCGCTACGAAACAAAAGTCTACCAACACGTGCATTGTAAAACATTTGTTTGAAAAAAGAAACCGGTAAAATGCGATTGCACACCATTTGCCTTTTTTGTAGCGTGATTGCGTAATTTTTCGGCGGGTCAAACGAAATAATGATTGGGGTTGAATATTGTGGTTGTGAATGAAGCTATAATGACAAATACAGTTTAATCATGTAATAAATAATAATTAATAATTAGTTAAAATTAGTAATAGCGTGCTAATGAAACATCTGAAATTTGAGAATAAAATAAATTGCAAAGCTAGTTTACAACGTTTACCGTAATAATCATGTTTAAAAAACGCGTGAACAATAAATTATAATCACTAAAATTTTCTTCAATGCAATTTGAGCTTTTTTGAAGAATTCTATTATCATTTCACTGGTGTTCAAACGTAAAATTACCAAAAGCACTGTCAAATTTCGACAGTAAATGTGAACACAACAGTCACAACATGAATTAACCATTATCAGAATTAGAATTATAAGTGAACCTAAATACAAAATTTATGAATTTTTATTTGCACTTAAGTTAAAATCGGAATACATTTGCGTATCGATTATCGAATATTCAATTTTTTTTTTTTTTTTAATTTAAAACTTCTGAAACTCTGTTTTATCTTTGTGTATATGACGATATACTGTATAATTGAATGATTAAAGTCTATATACGTACAAAAGTCAACGTCTTAGGTCATTGTACAACTATTTTTTCATTACAAATTGACTTAAATATTATTTTTACATCCTATGTGTCTATTACTTCTTATTTATTAATTGTAACTTGATGACAGCTCATAACTAATAAGAGTTAAAATAATGACGTAATTTGATCTAGTGCATGACCAAATTATATTTATAAGTGTATAAGTAATATCAAAGGCGTCATTTCACATTTTTTCGTGGGATTAAAAATCTAAAAAAGAAAAAAAAAAGTTTATACCGAATTTGGAATTAAAATTTTTATGTGATTTTGATAGTAAGAAAACGTTATTTTACGCGAAAATTACGAATTTCATACAATTCTAACTTGAAACATTAGCTACAAAAATATTCATTGAGTCTACTTTTAAGAAAATTTAAGCATAGGTATACGTAAGATTTTTTTTTTTTTTTGGTAAGAAAAAAAATGTCCAGAATCAGTAGTTAATATATTTATTTGAAAAAATTTACAAAAAAATAAATCTCAAAAGTGGTTAAATTTTGCTTAGAAAAATGTCTGTCTGCATTACGATATTTTTGATAATAGGAGAAAAATTCAAGTTCCTGGTATACCATCAGTTTTGGAGTTAAGACTGAATAAAAATAAATCAAATTGGTCATTTTTACACGCTTAAGAATTTTCAGCGTACATTTTAAAATTTCTGGAGGGTGGTTATCGCCTCCATCGCCCATCCCTTTGATCCGCGCCTGAGATTACACCAGTTGATGCGAATCGAATTCCGTCCGCGGAAATACAGGCCCCGCCGATTCTTCTACTGAACAACGGTGTCGAGGGAGAAAATCCCAAGTCTTTCGTCGATCCACGCGCAGCGGAATTCGCTACAATTATAATATTATTATATTCGTATTATATTCCAGTCACACGGCGATCCCCTTAAAATACGCGGCGTGTATTTTTTACGGAGACGACGACCAGAACGGATTCTCGAGGGACGAAAGTCCGCGGAGAGAGAGAAAACCGGTCGTCGTCTCGTATAGACATTTAAATAATATTTAAATAATACGTCGGCACGGTAATAATAACATAACGAGCACGACGTCGCAGCGCACAAACGGCAGCGGCGCGCGAACGTTTCTCACGAGCTCGGGCTAAACGAAATTTTTAATTTTTTTTCTCCATCCCGTTTTAAACACCGTCGTCGCCGAAGGGGTACTTACTAATGTACCTACCACCGTCGGCGTCGCGCGGCTCTAAGACAAAAGATGTGCTCGCTCTTTTCACAAACCGGTCACCCATTGTTTTACCTCGCCGCTCCGAATCGGATACATTTTGTTGCGCGCTCACACACGCACAGGTTTAAGGACTATATATATATATATATATATATATATATGTATAGTGTTATCACATATTATTATATTTATGCATATTCCAATGCACATTTGCATGCGGCCCCTCATTTACACGCATTCTTATATTATATATAACACACGTGTGTATTGTATACTTGCACGGGCTCAAAAACGAATTTTTTTTTCGGGGATTTTTTTTTCATCATCATCATCATCAACATTATTATTATTATTATTATTATTATTTCCATCATTATTGTTTTATAACAGTCGGTACGATTCTTTTGTTTTTACGTTTCGACGCGCGCGGTATACCGCGGCCGGGGATGCTATCGCCGCACGACGACGACGATGGTGGTGAAACACCGGGGACGACGGGATGGACGATAATAAAAGAGTGATGAAAAAAAAAATAAAATAATAATAATAATAATAATAACGTCTCCGCGCGGCCAAAATATAATCGGTTACAATGGCGAGGCCGCCGCGCAACCGGTTCACTTGTCCGGAAACAATGATCGCTTTGTTTTAACGGCCTCGCGGGACGCCACCGGCGGAGTCCTAAGGGTGTGTTGTCGCATAATACTCACGTATAATTGAAATACGCGAGGTTAGGCACATTAAATCATTATATAATAACGTGTGCGTATACGGTTCAACGTCTCTGCGCCCCGGCAGATGACCGATATGAATATTTATGACGAGAAAAATCGCCGGTATTGTACCCCTAATGCCACTATTTAAGTCTCCGGTGGTGTGCGAGAATTAACAACATGCAACACTTCCGTTCTCCCGCGGATCCGGTGTACGGCCTCACCGCCGCCGGACCGGGTGGACTCGACGGGTGGATTCGACACGGCCGTTCTGCCCTGCTATACGCCCGGTAAACTAACCTACGCTTGACAAAACGAAGGTAAACCCACAAAAAAAAAAAGCTCATAGGGGGGAGGCAGCAATTTTGTCTTTTGGTGGAAGGAGGATGCGAATTTCAAAACTTGGCTTGCACAAATTGAGTACTAAATATCTATATCTGCACAGTTTGTTTATGGATTTTCCATAGGGTGGGGGGGAGCAAACGTACTTGAATTCTACTATAAACTATTAAATAATTAGGTAAGAAAATGCTCCAGGGTTTCAAAATTCTAAATACGATTGTGCGGCCCGCGAAATTTTCATGAAAAAAATTAATGGTCCTCTGCCCAAAAAGGTTGAAGACTCCAACTTAAACTTTAAGCACTGCACTTTTCCGAGACGTTATTTCGTAATTATTTTATTCTCAACCGTACGAGGCCGTATCTGGGGAGGGGGGGGGTCAAGAGGTCCGGACCCTCCACGAAATTTTTGCACGCGACAATGTAAAATTATTTTGTTGTCCACGTCACTGGCTAACCAAAAATCTTTTATCGGGGCACAAAACCCGGCCTGCACCGAAGGCGCAAATAATAATAGTCGCCTCCGTTAGACCCCAACTCCTGGTGTACATAAAATATATAATATTAAATCGTAACGCAGCGGTTCTCAACCTTTGTACGTTTGCGACTCAAGATATTTACCTAATTTTTCTTGCCACCTTTTTGCAAATAATTTCAATGGGGAACCACTCATTAACACACGTCCACTTGATTTTTTTCAATTGTCGTAACTAAAAGAAACTATTGCTCTTCGTGTATTTGTTTATTCGTTTTAACGCAACGTCCAAAATGATAAATTACACTTCTTGTTTAATCAAATAATTTACAAAAGAAGTGTCATTAATTATTTTTAAAATTATTTCACGTCGGTAGTCCAAAGTCAAAGTATTAATATCAATGTTGTAAATTTTTAGCGACCCGTTCAAAATATTATTCACGACCCAAATTCGGATCGCGACCCTATGGTTGAGAACCGCTGTAATGTAACGCTCGCGTAAACACGCATACATAGACGTATTGTAATTATATAATACGGTGATGAGTGCCGCCGCGCCGAGAGGGGGGAGGGCAGTGATGGCAGCTGGTCAACGGATAACCGAGCTCGGGTCATCGCGTCCGCGCGCGCGCGCGCGAAAGGGTATAAACACAAAACATACGTCCGTACACGCACGCGGTGAGTGATGTTAGTTAGGTACTTCCCTGAGCGACACGTATACATTATATTATAATAATACAATGTAAGTACAAAACTCGATGATCGTAATGCACGGGCGTTGTGTTGCGAAAAATAAGAACAAAAACCTAAAGCGATTAGCCGTTTACGGGCCGTCGTCGACGCCGCGATACAACAATGACTGACCAGATGTTCGTAGGAATCCGCTTTTAAACTATTATTATTATTATTATCATTATGAACGCTATTATATTATTATTATATATAGGTATATTGTTATTAACATGGCTATTATATTCCGTACACGGGACGACGACGGGAACACTGGAGTTATGATGGATATAACGCGGACGGCTGGCCGTAAGTCGCGTCCCCCGGAATGAATATTAAAATATTATATTTTATTATCATCCCCATAAATGTATTTAAATTGCGTCCCGAGTATTTTGCTAATGCGAATCGCGTTCAACAAGTGCTTAGAAAAGGTGATGACCGATATTTTCCGTCCAGTTTGGTCAGATTTTAGTCTCGAAACATTCGTTATTATTGTATACTGTCATTTACTCGTATTATATAACCTAACCTATGTTTAACACTTCACCAGGCAAGACTATGATCGTACCAAAACAGACAAGTCTGGTCACGGGTGACCAAATAGATTTTAATCGCTATTTAATACGTTTTTTTTTTTTATTTATAAACGTATGTCCATAGATACAAAAATTTTTTTATGTCTGAAAGACAAGATGAGAAAGGAAAAATTTAATTTTTTTTTTTATTTTAATTATTAATTATGTATAATATGCATTGGAAATCAAATTAAATATGCGCTTTTTTTTTTCTTAAAATTGTCCAAATATGCAAAATATGCATTTTCAAGTTTCGTTTTTTAAACTCACCATTGTATAACTCGGATTTCTAACTCTGTCTGCTACAAAATAAACAGTATACACAACAATATGCAACTCCCATAACTTCCGAACCCTAATAATTATGTTATAGCCATTATCCGGTGCTACCCTTATCGGGACGACACAACTTACTCATATACATACTTCTCGTGTGTACCCCGAGTTGCAAGTAAGCACGTAATGAGATACCAAGCCTTATATTAATTTAATTTATAATTAAATATTTTACTCGCGTTTATCCGTGCACATAAAAACACCGTTCACATCGGTTTTAATAACAGCCATAACCCGCGGGTGTGCATGATTAGTTTGTTATCTTTCAGACGAAATCTTAATTAGCCCGTGTCGTAGATCAGCTTAAAACGCGATAACCGATAGGTTCAACCGCCAACTGTTACAAAATTCCAGACACCTAATACTTTTTAGAGATCGTAACGTATTAAAACTCTAAAAACACGTTTAATCCGATCGAGGAGAATATTTTTATTTTTATTGAACTATATCCTCGGAAAAGTTTTACGATGATTTTATTACGATTTTCAGTGTGTGATTTTAATGTATTACTGTAGTTGTAATTGTTTCTTAGTATTGTAAATCATTTTTTCCTAAACAATTCCTAATAATCTGCTTGTCCAATAATAATAATAATAAAAAAATTCTATTTTGTTCAAGCCAGGATTCAAAGAGTGGGTCGGATGGGCATGGGTCCAGCAAAAATATCCAAAAACAATCATTTTTATCTCTACTATTATTATCCCAGTACATCCCACACATAACAATATAAATTATGTTATTTAATTAAATATGTATTAATTTTATTAAAAAACCAAGTGTGATTTTGGAACTATATAATTAGTGATCGAAACTTTTCGACAAGTATTTCTATACGATAAAGCGTGTTTCCAAAAAAAAAAATTTTCAAATATATTACAACAGTTAGATTAATACGCATAGGTCAACGCATTATAAATTGTGTTTGAACTGTACGTTTTGCGTGATCCGAATTCGATTCACATTGTGTTTTTAAATCAACTCATATTCCGTACAGTAGACTCTTGACGTACAGCGAATAAAGACCGATTTTGATCATGGTCCACTTTGGTATTTTAGCGTTATCCGGGTAAACGGGACTGGACTGGATGGCGGGAACGTATCCTTGGTAAATGTCGCTGAACGCCAGGATCAATCCTCTCGGTCCGAGCGGTAAACTTTTGTAAAAACTCTCGGACTCCGATTGGAATTTTTCGGCTAAGCTGATCAGCTTGTTGGCGTATTTTTTCAACTTGGAGTCGCCCAGGCACCTCGGTTTCCTGTCTTGGCGCAACACCTTCAAGTCGTGCTTTCCGCCGTCCATGTACTCGAGGGGTACGTAGCACCGGCCCAACTCTACGCTGTCTTTGACGATGTCGCGCGCCATGTTCACGATCTGTCCGGCCTTAAACGAAAACGCAGTGCGTGAGTTAAAAAAAAAAAAGATCAAAATAAGTTATTAAAACTCGTCGGGAAAACCACTCACTTGACCTATTTCGTACGCTCTTTTAATCAACAATCCCTCCTTCCCCTCGTCGACCATATCGAAATACTTATCGTTGTAATCCCTGTACATCACAATGCAAACGATCAGTACGGGTATTCCGACCGCGTGTTGGGCGTACGTCATTACGTCGTCTTCGGTCGCCATCACTTTGCCGTCGACGTCCCATCGGAAAACGACCATAAGCTCGGTGAATATGGCCGACGGCATATAATACGCTATACGCGCCAGAGCACGGAACGCGGCGATTTCCGTGTCGTTGAACAGCGATTCGTATTTGGTCCAATCGATTTTCACCGCTTCCGGCCGCCGTTTAACGTCGAAATCGGTTTTTCTGTTTGCGAACAATTCGTCGATGAACTCGCAGCATGACTTCAACTGACGCTGTTGTTTCTCGGGGTCGGAATCGTTGTCGAACATTTCGTCCGTCACACGACCAAACGCGTACACGACCACCATGTCCAATCGAGTTGCTGAACAAAAATCAATTTTATTCCAGAGATATAACCGATATAAAAGCAGCATTACGATATCAGTTGTTTAAAATAAAATAATCATTAAAACATTTCTGTACACTACAACTCAGAAAACTGTAATATATGATTTTGTTGAGAATTGAATAGTTAAAAAGGATTTAACGACAATTGTGAAATAAAATTCCAAAAGAAGTTATTCTGGTAAACTTTCGAAAGAATTGACACGTATTGATTTATATTGGATGGAGGGGTGGGGGGTTACTAATAATGCCCACCTTTCTCTGTTAGGTTAGGTCATTCATCGAGATTAGAGTACTCATAGTCGGCTATAAAACCTTTTCTATAAAACCGGTTTTATCATTTTTTACCACCAAATCGAAATGTATATCAAACTTGTTTTGAAAACAAAAATATTTTGGCTCTGGTAACCGTTTTAAAAACGTATATCAAAAATAAATGGTCAACGTATTATTTGAAAAACATAATTTCTACGAAATTGTAGATACTTTTCTAAATTTGTAAAATGTAAAAACAATTTTAATAATGACTGTAGTGACCGAAACCGAAAATATTTTTTAAAAACCGTTCTTAAAACCCAAAACCGTCAATACCGTTATTCCGATCTTAGCCAACGATCTTAACACTCACCACCCTGTAACAGAGGAACGGCAACGGCGAACGTGGTCGAATCGTTCAGCATCACGTCGAAACATTTTCGCAAGTCTCGTACCACACCTGCGGGCATAGAAAATTCGGAAGTCACGAATGCCGCGAACAATTGAGCCAAGTAACGCGGACTGTAAGCGAATTGGCACGGGAACTCGGGCGTGTACGCTTCCATCATACCGCTGGCCTTGTCATAGCCGTTCACGGCCAAAACGACCAGCGTGTTGACAGCTAATCGGAAGAAAAACGCTTCCTCCTCCGGAGTCTGGTCGTTCGCCCGGGAAATCCAGTCAGCCCAGCACACGTAGAGGGTAGGCACGGTAATCGCGACTGCCGACCGCCTCATCCTTTTGACCGTGAAGTTTCCGGCCCCGTACCTAGAGACGTAACAGTGGCCGTTATAAAAAGGGTACATGATTTTTAAGCATGCTCACCCCCTTTTTTGGTTATAAAAATGCGAAAACTTCGATTTTCTTTTTTCTAAATGTTCATGTTATCATAAAAACTATGTTTTTTATAACCAACTTTTTTCACGTCACCTATAAGATCAGGTACGTAGCTAGAAAATATTTCTAGGGTGGGCCAATAATTTTCGGCCCATAAATTCCATGTAAATCATATTGTATAATCAATATGAAATATTAAAAAGAAAACTTCACACTACGTATATTCTTTGCTCCTTGGGTCAGATACTTTTGGTGGGTTTGTGGAATTTTAAAGAAATGATAAATCGTTTCTTCAATAAGACGATTCTGAACGAAAGAAATTAACAAAATAAAGATCAATAATGGTCGTCATTTTCAACACACTTACTAAGAGTATCTAACCCGAAGAGCAAAGAATATCCGTGGTGTAAATTATGTCCGGCTTTCTTGCTTTTACTTTACTTTACTTTACTTGATTTGAGTTGATTTGATTTTTCTCGCGTCAAAATGTTACTCATATTATTGTCTACTTATGTTTAAATTTTCATACAGTTTGTATCAAAAAATAATGGTTTCTGAGTCTATTTTGTCAAATTTTCTATAGTTCTCACCTCCCCATCCACCCCTCAAAAAAAAAAAAAAAAAAAAAAAATTGAAAAATTGAGACATTCAAAAAATAATTCCTCTAAAGAACCAACTAAAGGCAAATCGGATTTCAAAAAGTTAATGATCGAAAATTTTGGACAAGTAGATCCATACAAAAATTTGTTCACAGATAAAAAAAATAAACATCATTGTAAGAACAACACTAGCCTCTTCACTTCGTTCAGAATCTAAAATTAAATCTAGTGCAAAATCATTACTCTATTTCTATAGTTTTTAGAAAATTTTTTAACAAATTTTTCCACGCCAAGTGTTGTAACAATATTTTTCTCAATATACAGAACGAGGGTATCAACGGAATTTCTGGGCTCTTGACCTGTATAGTGTATAATATGTATACAGTATATGGAGTTTATATAACATTATAATAACTATACATTGTATAGTTATTTTCCAGGGGAGGAGACAGTCCTCTCCGGTCATCTCCCCCCCCTGAAATAAACACGGTACGTACCACAAGAACGCGAACGCCGCGGACCAGAGCAGAAGGGCGTACGACGCGGAACCGACGACCGCGGCGGCCCCTACGACGACGCTCAGCAGCGCGGCGATCGGCGTCCACCGGACGAGCCGATGGGTGGCCCGGTCGAAGTTGAAGTCGAAGCACGGCGTCGTCCACCTGAGGCACAGCGAACACCACAGCACCGTGAGCAGCGTCTGCGCGGCCACGGACGCGCACCGTTCGAGCACGGGCGGTCGTGAGCCGCGGTCGTCTGAGGGCCACAACCATGTCGCGTACGCCAGAGCCGCGGCGCCAATGAGCCGCGACTTCAGGGCGTCCGAACGGCAGAGCAGCGGCCGCGATACGAGCCACAGCAGGCCGACGGCCGGCAGCGTGCACTTCAAGTGGCCGCACGACGCGGAGCCGCTTGACATCGCGCCGAGTGCTTTGCGCCGGAAAACTGAAAAGCGAAAACGGTGGAGGGCTATGATATTCCGGAAAGTAATAACTATTGTCCGGAACGTAAAAACGCGGAAAGTAGAGAAGTAGCTAATAAGTAATTTTCTACTTTCTGGAATTTTACGGTTTTTGAATTTGGAATTCGGGATTTTTACGTTCCGGGAATTAATTTTCCGGAATTTTACGAACCTCCGCGAAAACGTACGCTTACGACACCGATGGCTATATTTATAGGTACGCATTTTGTTGGTAATTTCAGGTGTACACTACGAAAAGTAAAATAATCGCGCACCTACGCGTCTATTTTACGGGCAAACTACACGTGGGGTCCCCTCTGCACCGTTTACAACAGAATCTTGTGTGTAATAATCGAAAAAGTTTGTTTGAAAAAAAAAAGAAAAACGAAATCTAAATTCACTATTTCCTGGAACTCTGTGAGTAATATATTTCAAATTGAAAAAATTCGTACTACGAAAATTTTTTTGAATATAATATAATAAAATATACAATAATATTATAATAAGTAAAAAATAATAATAATAATAATTGTCATATACTTTATTAAAAAAGTTTACATTAAACCGAAAATAAATTATAATCAATTCAAAAGAGTCACAAGTGAAGTTGTAAAATAGTATAAAATCTTTTTAAACGAGTTGTATAGCGTTGTTTAATACAATAATACATTGGGATAATATTTATTTTTTAATCGGTTAACCAGAAAGATGACAAAAGTGATAAATTTTGTTTGTTAAAATTGATATTTTCACAAAAACTATTATTAGTTTTTGTTTAATATTTATAATTTATAAAATATACCT
>JAIPRM010002195.1:6003-31979 GCA_025469315.1 Stegophylla sp. TES_Ste_2020 | reverse complement strand
TTGGAAAAAACTACCCAAAATTTGACAAAAACGACTCGGAAACCATCATTTTTTGATCCGAATTTTATGAAAATTTAAATATAGATAGAAAATCCTATAAAAAAGATTTTGGCGCAAGAAAATTTTGCAAATGTGAAAAAAAATTTTTGGACATTTTTTGAAAATTTTTTTTTTTTTTTTTATTAACTTTCTTCGTTCAGAATCGTTTTACTGAAGAAATGATTTATCGTTTCTTTAAAATTTAATACGCCCGTCAAGAGAATAACACCCGTCGTGCGAAGTATGTCCGGCTTTTTTCATCTACAGGTATAATAGTGTATAATGGGAAATTCAAATTTTAAGTTTGTTAGAAATAGAAAGTTTTTGAGGTAAGCAAATATTAAAAAAATTTTCTTTTACTGTTGCTGGTATAGAGCCCTGGGGCCTCCACAACCCTAAATCCGGCCCTGCATTTTACATAATACGCGCACGCACAATAATAATGGCAATAATAATATTATTTAATGTTTCGTCGACGGTTCGCGACGTCAACGTTGGAGATATATCCGCAAACTTACAAAATGTCGCGTTATACATAACAATATTATTATTGCCGTGGCGCAAACTAGTTCACGGCCGTCGTTGTCGTCGTCGCTTGGCGGCGGTGGAGTGTGGGGCACGCGCGAAAAACCCACACGCCGACGCGGTTCCTGCTGTATAATATACGTGGACGAGCTGCGAGAAATGTCGAGATAAAACGCGATGGGAGGGGGGGGGGAGGAAAAAAAATGATTCTGAAGAAGGGAAATGTGATACGGGGACGGAAAACGATTGAAACCGTCGACGACTAAAGCCTTTTTTTTTTTTTTTTTTCTGTTATTTATTCTCCGCCGCACACTATTTATATCGTCCCTGCCATTTCGCGACCGACCCCATTGCCGTGCCGTCGTCCTGCGAGTGAACTTGCAAGTGTACACGGAAACGCGACTATATTATATAATAATAATTATTGCCGTGAACACACGAGAGACCGCGACCACGATGCGCGTCCTCCGGAGAACGACGTTCTTGTTGGCCGCCGTTTGCCTGTCGGTCGCGATCCGAGGGTCCCACGGCCGTGGTGACCTGCAACAGGTGGATCCGGCCGCGGGTCACGTCGAGTACACGGCCGATTTGCTGGAAGACGACGAAGCCGACGGCTCCGGGTGAGTGTGTTTTACTGGGATCTAAGGATAGTGTTTTTTTTTCCTGGGGGGGGGAGGAAATACTTTTTTGCACCATGGGTGTTCTTCGCTCCTGGAGTGAGATTTGGTGGGCGCGTTAAATTTTAAAGAAACGTAAAATCATTTCTTTAGTAAAACGATTCTTTAGTTAACGTTCAGTTTATAAAAGATCATTTTATTTAAAAATTATGGTTTGATATTTTTGCGAAAAAAAAAAAAAAATGTGATGTTGTTCTCAGTCAGTTTTATGTCCTGGTATTAACTGAAAACATGGGGAAATAAAAGTGTTGATAAAAACACTCAAAAGGTTTTTTTTCACATTTTCAAAATTGTCTTCCACCGAAACATTTTCCATATTATTGTCTATCTGTATATAAATTTTCATAAAGTTTGGATAGGTATAAGCGAGGTTTGTAATCCGGAACGCGATATCAAATGTTTGTTTAAAATAACGAAAAAAATTTAGTTTAATTTTTAATTTAAAAAAAAAGATATTTTGAAATATTCCCGATAAACATCCAAAGAAATTAAATTTATCAGGTAAAAACGGACGACTTGTAGACAAAAGTCGTTTATATTTTAGAGAGTCCCGCGAACTATATCATAATAAACAAAAATTCGTTTGTGTCCACTTGTAATGTGTAATATAAGTGTATAATATGTTTTGACGTCATCATAATATCATGTGATAACGTTTTATATTGTAAATGTTTATACAAGTTTGTATTGCTTAGGATTGTTTTTTTTTAAACTTTCCATTAATAATTTTCGTTTATTTTATAAATTACGAAATAGTTTTTTTTGTACCCCTTTTTAAAGCGGTAATTTAATATCAATATTTACAGTTTTTCGTTCCATTTTCTATGTTAATCGTTTTTTTTTGATAAGTTTAACGTTATAAATTATATTATTATTTTTTTTTAAAGTGTTTAAGTTTTCCCTGTGAGTAAAAATGAGTAGTTTGATACAAGTGACACTTATAAACTAGGTATAATGGTTTTCAAATAGATTTTTTTTTAATTATTAAAATTATATAATATATTGTGACATTAAAAATAAAATTTGTTATCACATTCTATCAATAATTGTTGCATAAATTGTTTTTTTTTTTTTTTAGATTGCTTCTCAACGATGATCCCAATCAACTTCAACCGAGGTAAGATGTGGTTCTTTGTAGCATTGAGCTACATATATTATTTTATATGATAAATAAATAAATAAAAATTAATAATTTATGCTTTAGGTTCTCGGGTTATGGTGTCAAAACATCAAAAACAACATTTTCAAAATCAAAAGGTTGGTACATATTAATATTTATTGAAAATAGATTAGTGGTGTAAATATAATTATTTAAAAATACATGTACTAGGTCTTGATGAACTCATATAAATATTATTCAAACTCTAAGAGGAAAAATGTTTATTATATAGTGTGCAATGTCGTTTTTCTATAATATTTAGTATTAGTATCAATATTCACATTAAATCATTTGATGAACTATGCAAATTATCTTTAATAGTTGGAATATTAAAATAAGAGATTACTTATAAAGCTGTAGAATATTTTAGTCCATTAATGTAAACCAAGTAAAACAAATTTTAAACTAATGTAGAAATTAGGCATTTTTAGATTTCATGTACCTACAGTACTACAATATTATGTGAAAATATCCTTGGTCTGTGACGTACACAGGGGTGAGGTTGACCCATTCCATCCGAAAATTGTTTGATAAGTTATTTTAAAAGTATAATAAATGGATATATAATATTTATTAAAATTAACGTTACTAATTCTTATGTTTTAAAAACTCTCAGTGTTTTTCTCCTGCGTTCGCCTCTATCAATAAAGTATACACTATCGTTTATTATTCAGTTATGAAGTGTTGGTCAAGTTTATTATTGTAGTATTGTGTTATAATTAATAATAAAAAAAAAATCATTAATAATAATTATCAGTTACTAAAACCATTGATTATTGAATAGAATAGTGTGTATTCTATAATCAATGCTAAAACGTATTTTATAAGAGTATTAAAAAATATTATTTATTTGTATTGAATATTAATACATAATTTGGTTTGATATTTTTTAATTTCAAACCGATTAAGTTAAGTTATTTAAAATATATTTTTAAGACGTGTTATTGTGCACTATACTTCACTTTTTTGTTATTGCATATTTTAAAAGAAATATTAATTTTATTTATTAACTTCGGATAAGTTATGGGATCTTGACTCTGGACATGATTTTTAGGGCTTTAATTGTAATATATAATGTGGTGCCCCCCTCCCCGCTCACCGTAATAGAAACATGACGACGATTGGTGTATGCGAGATTTATATTTCCCACACAACACTATGCGCCTGGGGTTAATATTTATAATTAATAATATGTCTGAATTACAGAAAATTCCGATGCTTGCCTGTCGACGTTTAAAGCTCCCGAAAATTCTATTGCTGTATGCTCCACAGTGAGCAAGTGAGTAACACGGAAACACTGTGATTGCGATTAATTATTATTTGACATCGTAAATATCTTATTTCAGAAATTGTCAGGTCACGTGCACGGAAGGTCATAGATTTCCAAGTGGCGTTAAAAGAATGACGTTCGTGTGCGACGGTCTCAAGTACAAGGTCAAAGACTCTCTCTCCTACGCCATCCCGATGTGTGTCCGTAAGTCAATTAGTTACTCGAAGAAAGTTTTTTTTTTTCCAGGCACTGATGACTATGAAAACATTTTTACATCAGTCTCTTCTTTATTTATTATTTTACATTCACGCAAAGTCTCCAAATGATTTTTTTTTTTATCAAATTTAGAACAGGATGTAGAGTATTTTCGTCTCCGATGGCAAATATTTTTTAACACTCCTTCCCTTTTTTACACACAAATTCTTTGAAAAATCATTTGATATTGAGACTCCGTTAAAATATACTGCGCCCGGAGGCAAGATCCACCGATCTCCTCCCCTCCTTGAATTCTGCACTGAAAATAGCTATTTTACATGGAAATATCAGTTTTGCCAAAATGTCGTCTATAAACACATGTAAAGAGTAAGAAATTCTATTATTTAATTTATATTTGATATAAAATGAACTTTATTTTTTTGGTTATCAACCCCCTCGCTTCTCTACCCCAAGAAGTAACCTATACACCACTGTAGTTTTATACAGAATTTTTTATCATCATATGTACTTATTTCAAAATTTGGCAGCGCAACTCCTCCCCAAAAAAAAATCATAAATCCCCTACTGGGGTAATATGTCATTAGGATCAACTTTCCCCCTCTTGAATAGTCACTAAATTCGTTATTTTGTTTATGCAATATAGCCGTTTGCAATCCGCCTTGCGAGAACGGCGGAACGTGCGAAAAACCGAACAGGTGCAGCTGTCCGAAGAACTATGACGGACCGCAGTGTCAAGTGTTCAGTGGCGAGTCGAAGGCATGTCACGGATTTCCTGTGACGCCGATGAATTCAAAAAAGAAATGCAGTTCCGAGTGAGCGAATAAGCTAAGCTTTTTGAACTGTTAGTCGCAGGGTTTAAAAATTGATGGCGGTTTTAATAAAGGTTTCGGAAATATTTCTACCTACGGTTATTGGTTTAGGTTAAATATTAAAACTGTTTTTGAAAATTTCATTACTAATTAGGTACCTACCTATTGCATAATTATTTTTGTTTTTTACTTTGAAAAATTCTAAGCATACGCGTTCACGCAATCGCTAAACCGTTGGTTTCGGTCGTGGAAAATGAAAATAACTAGGTTTTTCAGAAACCTAACCAGGCTAAGCGTCCCGGTTATAGGTATGCGATTGGGATACTGATTCTAGTGTACCGTTTTGCGTTTTTAGTGCGTGTACCATAAGTTGTGCGGACGGACACCAGTTCCCGGACTCGTCTACTGTGGTGAACGTGTTCTGTGAGAACGGGGAATGGACGCCCGGGAAATTCGAGTGGTCCAGTGTGCCGGATTGTAGACCCGTGTGCGATCCGCCTTGTTTGAACGGCGGTAATTGCATCGGTCATCGGAAATGTCAGTGTCCAACTGATTACCGAGGACCCAGATGCCAATATCGTAAGTCTCGTTTCGGCACGATGCGATTTAAGTATATTATAATAGTAGTAGTAAATGTTTCACGGTTGACCTTCTGTTCATTTAGCATCGATTAGTTTTTTTATATTGATAGTATTTGCAGGCATAAAGCAATAATTATTAGTACATTTCTGTTTTAAATATAACACTCACAAAACGAGTGTTAATGAAAATGTTCAAAAATAAGTCATCGGAATTAAATAAATTCGATTTGTGTTCACAACTGGTAGGCAATAAGTTTAAAACAATTATTACATATCGAGTTATTCATCGATTAAAAATTATCACTTCAAAAATATAACATTCAAGTGGTTGTTTTAAGCACTTTCATTTTGTATTTTTGTTTAAATCAATAAAAAAGTTAAAATAATGTCATTCGGGAGATATGTGGTACGCATAGTTTTGGTACAACAAACGTATAAATAATACTAATAAGTAGGGCTGTGAATTTAATGCATTATAAAAAACTTCCAAAAATGCATTAAAAATGTCAAAAAAATTCAATGAATTATGCACTTAAAATTCAAAAAATGCCAAAAATTATAGTACAAAATGCACTTAAAATGGTTTTTAATTTAATTTTTATATTTATATTGATATTAAAGGATATTACATACATTACTACAATAGCAGATTAAATTTTACATGCATAAAAATATATTTATTTAATAAAAACAAAAAAATAAATAAAATTGTTGGTTGAATTTGAATTTTTGTATAATCCTATTCACCTGAAACATTAAAATAACATTTTTTTATAGGTAATTTTTAAAATTGACGTATATACAGTCTGTGTAAAACAAAAAAAAAGGTTTTCAAAATATGTTATTTGACGGAATTTAATTAAAAATGCCGAAAAATGAACTAAAAAAGGAAAATATGACTTAAAAATGCAAAAATATGACCCTAAGAAATTAAAAACGTCAAAAAATGCGAAATAAAAATTTCATACATGGATATTTTATAATACAAAGTTATGTTTCTCAATCACCGAAAAAAAAAAAAAAATGCACTTTCCTATAAATTCACATCCCTACTAAGAAGTAATAATATAATATTATATTACTTAATATTCAATGTGTATTTACTGTGATTTAATAGCGGAAAGTTCTTGCGACGTGTCAAAATTGAATTTCAACGGGAATTTCAAATGTTCTGACGATATGGAAAAAAATACGTGTACGCTTTCATGCCCTCAAGGGTCTATTTTAGAACCATTTAGAACAGACAACGTCGAATACAGTTGTTCGTATAAATCCGGAGAGTTTGAACCAAAGCGCATACCTCAGTGTGTATTCGGTAAATACGTGTATAACGGCAATATTGGACACTCGATTTATTTCAGGTTATATTAATAATTATAGTTAATTTTAACTTTTTTTTTTTTTTTTTTTTACCCCCCGCCATCCAGACGATCAACCCTCGGCAATGGTCAATGTTTTTAGCACCGTAGTCGAAGTTATTAACACGTCATTCAAAAGCCGCCCCGGAAGTTGCGTTCGCTGGGGTTACGGAAACTATGAGACGTTCGACGGCAGAATATATAGTTTCCAAAGCGATTGCACTTACACGCTGGTCAGCGATATCAGATCCAACTCTTTCCACGTCCAAGCTCGTTTCGACCGCGGAGTGATTGCTCACATAAATGTATACATCGTTGATGATTTGTACCAGATAAAGAGAAACGGTGAGACGTTTAGAGCTTATACATATACATATATCAAAGAGTGACCGCCACCGGACCTCTTATCAATGGATATATGAACGACGCCATATTGTTTAATTTTTCGTCCAAACGTTATTATCAGCACATCATATTATTATGTGCCTATCAGCAATAAAACATTAACAACATTTCATGACAATTATTTGACAACATTGTTTGGACGAAATTTTTATCATTGAAAATACAGCGACCAATCAGAAATGACGACACCTGCAGTGGCCTGCACTCTCTGTGTTCCTAAGTACGAAAATAATAATTAATTATGAAATGTTCTAATTTCAGTGGACGACAATGCCATAACGATGACGAACAACGATAAACCACTTGCCGTGCCGAACGAGTTGTCTGATATCGGTGTTGAAATTGTCAGCGGTCAAACGGTATTGATTAATTTACACAACGTAAATTTGAAGGTTATTTGGAAATCAAACGTGAGTGTAATATATATAGGTATATATATATATAATTGAAAATGTCAAAGATACCACGTGTAACAGCGGCGCAACTAGTATTTTTTCAAGGGGGTTGTCCACCTATAAATTTCTACTATAATTATTTAAATAAATATAAAACTATAATCAATGATAATGGACTTTTTTATTAGAATTCTTTAAATAGAAATTTCATGTAGCAAAATGTAACTGCCTTTTCTACAAGTCAAAATTTTTATAACGTTATTCGTAGATGAATAAAATGTAGCGTTACATATTCAACAATATGCATTAAAATATCAAGTTTATTTCTGAATTAGTAGAGATTATAATATTATAAAGTTAAAAGGATTCTTTTTTTCAATGTTGGTTGAATAAAATTTCCATAAGTATGGTTAATAAAGGGTGGTGTTCAGACACCCAAAACATCTCCCTTGATTGCACCACTGACACGTAGTATTTTGGACATTGTAATGATATAATAATTACTTGAAAAATTTCAGGGTGTGTTAAAATTGGTCGCCGGTGCTAGCTTATGGAATTCTACCGACGGTCTGTGCGGAAATATGGACGGTAAACCGGAAAACGACTTGTCGCACAACAGCGTCACCGGTTTCGCAAACAAGTGGTTGAACAACGGACTGAACGAAATATGCGAATCCCCCGTAACGGAAACGGCGAGCGTTTCCGAAGTCGTTACGCGCGAAGCTCAACGATTTTGTGCATTGATAAGAGACGATCGGTTTAACGTTTGCAGCGATAAAGACCTCGTCGACACCGAAGCTTACATCGCAGCGTGTAAAATGGATTACGCTCGATGCGTTTCGGCCAACGGATCCGATTGTGGATGCAGTAGTGTCGCAGCCTATGCGGAAAAATGTTTTGGCGAACAACAGGCGACCGCGTGGAGAGACGACAACATATGCCGTTAGTCGTTGTTGAAATAAAGACAAAAATTTAATAACGCACGATTATGCGTGATTATCTTTGGTTTTTTACAGCGTACCGATGTCCCGCGGGAAAAGTGTACGCACAGTGTTTGCCGGTCGTACGAGAAACGTGCACGATCTCGGCCCGGACAAAAACCAAAAGCGTCGACGTGTCAAACTGCGAAGAGGGCTGCGTCTGTGCGCCCGGGACTGTTCTGAACGACGACGGACTGCGGTGCGTTGACCGAGAAAAGTGCCCGTGTAAATTGAGAAATAAATCGTATCGACCGGGCGACGAGATCACCAAAGATTGCAACAAATGGTCGGTGGCGGGATTTCGTTTCGTGTGTGTAGAAATAAAACGGTTCCGTTTTCGGTTTTTAGCACTTGCATTGCCGGCGAGTGGAGTTGTACCGCAGCCAAATGCCGAGCGGAGTGCTACGCAATCGGCGATCCGCATTACAGAACGTTCGACGGCATGAAGTTCAATTTCATGGGAGCCTGTTCGTATTATTTGGTCGTGTTGCCAGAGTTCTCTGTCGAAGCGGAAAACGTCGAATGCGACGGTACCGCCTCGCGGCAATACGACGGGTTCGAAGCGCCGCCGTCGTCGTCACTGGGAAAAGGTTCGTGCACCAAAGCGCTGACGATTCGGTTCGCGAACAATACGATTGTGAAATTGGGACAGGGTAAAACGGTTTTCGTTAACGGAGAGATTGTCGAAAGACTGCCAATTAGCGTGCAAGGTTTAGCGCACATCAGAGAACAGTCATCGTTTTTCATACAGATTCTGGTGACCAACGGCATCGAAATACGGTGGGACGGAGAGACTCGCGCTTACATTTATGCCGGTCCGGAATTGGAAGGGAAACCCAAGGTGACATAATACGTATATATTTTTAGGAACACAATTTTATAATTAACGACGTTTTATGTTTTGCGTTGCTCGAGTTCACCGACGGTCTATGATTTTTTATTCCAATTTTTGCTCGTAGGGATTATGCGGCACGTACAATGGCAATCAGAACGATGACATGTTCACGCCCGAAGGGGACGTGGAGACCGACGTCGTTTCGTTCGCAAACAAGTGGAAGACCAAAGAGAGTTGCGCGGATAAAAAACTAGAAAGCGTAATTAAAACCGATCATCCTTGCGACGTAAATGTCCAATACAAACATTTGGCCCAGAGTTATTGCAGAAACATTACCGGCAAGTTGTTCGCGGACTGTCACGCTCAAGTAGATCCTATTCCGTATTACGACGATTGTCTTTACGACGTGTGCTCTTGTCGTCCCGGTCGATTTTCCCGTTGTTACTGTCCAATATTGGCATCGTACGCGCTCGAGTGTTCCCATCAGAACACGATCGTGGACTGGAGGAGAGAAGTGCGAGATTGTGGTACGTACGGGGTTTTAACGATAACGACGTGTATTTGTTTATTAACAATTACAAAAAACACACATATGTATATTTTAGGCGTACAGTGTCCGGCCGGTCAGCACTATGAGGTCTGTGGAAATTCGTGTCAACGGACGTGCCATGACATTTCGATGATAAACACCGATTGCAAATCCAACTGTGTTGAGGGCTGTTATTGCCCTAAGGGGTTGACTTTGTCCGAGTTTGGTGAATGTATACCGGTTGCCGAATGTCCGTGCTACAATAACGGTCAAAAATATAAATCCGGTCAAAAAAGAATCGAAAAAAGTGGAAAGGGGCCCCAATTGTGCACTTGCAAGAGTGCGTCTTGGGAGTGTTATTCAGCCAATAGCTCTGAATTGGAGCAGTGGAAAGACGTCTCGGAGAACTCGTGTAGTCATCGAAAACATTTGACGTTTGTAGAATGTGAGCCTCCGGAGCCAGTTACTTGTCATGTAAGATAATAATTTTCGTTAAATTATTCGTATTTACACATTGTACAGAAATGGATTTAAGAATTAAATAAAAGTCGGTTTCAAGAGAAAAATGTACTTTGTGAAAAACATCTCAAAAACATACTTTCATGAAAAAAACAAAATAATAAGTTGGTTTAACTATATTTTTTATAACAAGAGATCCATTCATTGATTTATTCACCTGAGGTATAGGTGCATTTTTTTTACATTCTTGAACGATTTCTAACACTTTTTTACTCATTAATTTTTTTTTTAATTTTCTTTATTTACAATTAAGATAAAGTAGAGTAGACCGATTGGACTCGGTATAAATACGTTATTGTTTTACGCAATGACATTTATTAAATTTTATTATGGAATAAACATATACATAATATAATGTACAGAACAAAAGTAATGGAATACGTTTTTTTGTTTATTTTCTATGCAGAACATGCACGATCCTCCACAGTCAACGCCTGCAATATGTTACTCCGGATGCGTGTGTAAAAAACCGTACGTTCTTGATTCGTTCACCAGAGAATGCGTGTTGCCAACCGAATGTCCGTGTCATCACGGCGGTAAAAGTTATAATAACACCGAAACGTTCTATCAAGGCTGCAATACATGGTACGTTCGTTTTGCTGCGGTAACACTGTGAAACGCTGCGTAGTCATATTATTACTAATAATAATATTAATATCGCCCAAATTTACAGTGAATGTAATTTGGGCAAATGGGAGTGTACAAAGAACGAATGCCCCGGAACGTGTACGGTCTGGGGAGATTCGCATTTCAAAACATTCGATTCTCGATTCTTCGACTTCCAAGGAGCATGTGAATACGTTTTATCCAAAGGCACTCTGACCAGTTACGAATCTTTTGTGACTTCCATAGAGGTATAAATAGTGTTTTGGATTTACGCGGCCTATGCCCGATTCTGTGCGCTCGTTTTAGTGACTAATATTCGGATTACGGGGTTTTTTTTTTTTTTTCAGATAGTACCTTGTGGCACGACCGGAGCAACGTGCATCAAATCCGTAACGTTGACTGTCGGCAGCGGCGATGATGCCGAATCGTTACAACTGAAAAATAAATTCCATTCGCCTAGCACCAAAAGGTGACTTTAAAATCTCACGTCAATATGAACTTTAACTTTAATATGGACTTTGTTTCAGAATATTTGTCAAAGACGTTGGACATTTTGTGGTAGTCAAAGTGCTTGATCTGGGAGTACAGATATATTGGGATAGAAACACTAGAATCAATTTACAAGTCGATCAAAGATGGAAAAACCACGTGAGATAAATAATAACGATGATAATTGCCGTGTTGTGTCGCATAATGGAACATTTTATATTTTGTATACACCCTGTGTTGCTTAGATCAAAGGATTGTGCGGAAACTATAATGGCAACCAAATGGACGATTTCGAAACGCCTTACGGGGGAATACCCGAAGTGTCAGCACTATTATTTGGAGATTCTTGGAAAATACAGTCTCACTGCCCTCAACTCACTGAAATGCAAGTGAGTACACCTAATAATATAATAACAACGTTATGTGTTAAATTCCGTTAATTAATTTAAATATATATATATATATATAAATGTATTTAATGTACATTTAATTTGTTTGTTAATTAAAAATGTATCAATCATTATTAATATTATTAATAAATAAAATAGTATTAATTTTGCATGGTTTATAATAATGTATGATCATTGATTATAAAACATGCTATTAACAATATCAGTAATTGAATAATAAATCAATACTATATACTATTGAATACAAAAATATAAAACCATGAATATAATAAATAAATTATACAAAAGCAAAATAAAGTAAAGGCAAGAAAGCCGGATATACTTCGCACCACGGATATTCTTTGCGCTTTGGATCAGATACTCTTGAAGAGTGTGTTTAATATTTTAAAGAAATGATAAATCTTGTCTTCAATAAGACGATTCTGAACAAAAGAAGTTAAGTGTTAGAAAAATGTCCAAAATTTTTTCACTTTTTCAAAATTTTTTTGCGCCAAAATGTTTCTCATATTATTGTTTACTTGAATTTAAATTTCCATAATGTTTGGATCAAAAAATGATCGTTTTCGTGTCTTTTTTGTCAAATTTTGGGTAGTTCCGCTCCCAGTATACGTAGAAATTAAAAAATATTTCAAAAAGTTGCTAGTCGAGACTTGGACAAACATTTCCATACGAAAAACTATTCACAAAAAAAAAAAATAAATAATAATAATAAATAAACATCATTATAAAAACACTAGCTTATTCGCTTCGTCCAGAATCTAAATGACTCGGAAACTATATTTTTTAACACATTAATCTCATAATCTTCTTTTTATTTTTAGAAAATTTTATTTTTTTATTTTATTTATTGGATAAAAAAATGGTAAAGTAAAGCAAAGCAAAGATAACTGATGTTCAAATAAAGTATAGGCAAGACTGTAAGCTGGACATACTTCGCATCATGGGTATTCTTCACTCTTCGGGTCAGGTACTCTTGTTTGGTGTTTTGAAAATAACGACTATTATTGTTTTTTTATATTATTAACATACTTGGCTTTAAATCGTACTGTTAAAAGAAATGATTTATCGTTTTTTTTTTTTTTTAAATTCAATTCATCCATATCAAAAAGTATCTGATCCGAGGAGTAAGAATACCCATGGTAAGATGTATGTCCATTTCTTTCCCATACTTTTTTGTCTGTATTTTACGTATCTTTACATTACTTTACTTTACTTTTTTATTATGATTATGAATCAGAACATTATGGTAGGTATTTTATAAATACTATTAATAATTATTATTATAATCAATGATATTACACTACGAGATCGAGTTAATCGTATACGTTAAAAAAAATGCCCAGGACGCGTGTGTACTTCATCCGCATCGTAGACAATGGGCCGTGAATCGGTGTAGCATACTCAAATCGGCCGTATTCAGGTCTTGTCACGCTCAAGTCTCGGTAGCCAATTACATCGAGAGGTGTATTTTCGACAGTTGTGCCTGTGATCAAGGTGGCGATTGCGAATGCATGTGTACAGCGATTGCGGCGTACGCTCAAGAATGCAGTGCTCACGGAGTTTACATAAAATGGAGATCACAAGATCTTTGCCGTGAGTGCAGTAGTAATCTTATAAAGTCTTTGCGCCGTTAAACATACATTTTATTATCTTTCCCCCCCCACCCCCCTATAGCAATTCAATGTGAAAACGGCACTTCGTACAGCCCGTGTACGCCGATTTGTTCGAAAATGTCTTGCGACGATTACGTTCACCAGAAATCGGAATTGTGCGAAGACAAGTTTTGTATCGAAGGTAAATTATTATCGGACTACAGTGGGTCATGTTGATTCTACGATTAATCGGCATTTTCACGAACAGGTTGCGTTAAGGACCAATGTCCTTACGGCCAAGTCTACGTCAACTCTACGTCCAGCGTTTGCGTTCCCAAGAGTAAATGTAAAATCCCTTGCAAAATCGAAGGAGTCGACCGTGTGTTCAACGAAGGTGACTTCGTCTCCGGAGACGCTTGTCACTCGTGGTACGTTTGAAACGTGGCTGAATGTAAACGCCTACACGAATATCCTTTTTTCCTGCTCCAAAAAAATTGTTATAATCTCCTACACCGATATTTTTACCTAACTATAAAATGGCGAATCTACTCTTCTTTTAACTATACAAGTTCAGTACGTCCCAAAAAGCTTAAAATAGTGGAAAATAGTTTAATTATTTACACGTTCACTTTTGTAAATCTCGTGTAAGAGTAAACACTATGTCTGTGTAGAAGATTTTTGTAGGAGTTTACCATTCTTCCTTTATAGACGTGTACGAATCAATTTACACGAACGACAGTGAAAATTATGTTTAAATTATTGGTTTAAGCTTTTGTTCGAGGAATAAAAAAATTTGCAAAGGTCAACCCTGTCCAACGACAATAGTGACACCAACAACTTCAACAATCACAACCACTACAACAACGACGACGACGACGACGACGACCGCTGTACCAATTTTAGACCAATCAAACAATAAAACGTGTTCGGACGGATGGAGCGCTTGGATAAGCGTTAACGGATTAAGTAGTAAAGTGTCTGATAAATTTGAATACATGCCAACGTTTGATGATTTTAAACCTGTTGAAACGAACAATAAAAGCGGTTTGGATATAAATGTAGAAAAACAATAAATAGCAATGTACTATTATTAGAACAAACCGTGAATAATTGTCAAAATTATTACTATTTAAGGTATTGGGAGTATGCGAACGAGATCAAATCGACGATATTCAATGTAAATCGTCGAATACGATAAATGGAATTAAAAATACCGTGGCAAAGATCGATTGTAGTTTGAAAAGAGGTCTCGTGTGTAACGGGAAATGTGATGACTACGAGATCCGTGTACATTGTAAATGCACAAAAGATACAATAAGTGAGTGCATAATTTTTACGAGAATATAATATCGAAATTGGATTGTAAATAATTATTATGTTCGCTCAAAAGGTGTCGAAGACGAAAACACTACCGAAGTTATCGACGAAGACAAAGTTATTAACGAAACGCGAATAGGTAAGAGTAAAATATATTATATTAGGCGACTTTTGAAAAATTCAGTTTGTAAATAACTAAAAATAAATATATATATATATTATTGTTTTAACAGTTTGCCCCGAGGGATTCGGATGGCAAAACTGTAAGGTCATGTGTAACCAAGTGTGCCATTCGTTTGAAAATCAACTGAGAACCACAAATATGTGTGTGTATCCGCAAAAGTGCATCGGAGGTTGTTTGAGCGAAAACAAACAATCGACACCTTGCCCCGTCGGGTCAATGTGGCGGGACAACGACACGTGCGTGTCTAAGAGCGACTGCACTTGTTTGTCTAGAAACGGAACCCAAATAAAAGTGAGATTAACTACATTTTTTTAAATTGTATTTAATGAAACAAATTATTGTGGCACGTGATAAAGATTTGGTATTTTATATAGCCGGGTGGTGTTTTCAAAGAAGACTGGTGTACTGTTTGTCAATGCGTAAATAACGCTTATGTTTGCGACGATTCTGCTTGTAAATATAATCCGACAACCGAAAAAATCGAACAAACTACGGAACAAATGTATACGTCCGCCGTTACATTCGAAGAGCCGTTGTTCACGACCGAAGCAGAACAATTATTCACTACGACCGTCGACAATACGGTAACGACTGTTTCCTCCACTACGCACGCACCAGCAGAAACGTCTTCCGTCAAAGATTTCGACACTTCGACCGAAGGAATTGTTTTCGTACCGTCTACGGTAACTCCTCCAACGGTTCTCTGTGGTGTGCAACAGTGAGTGATGCTTTTTTTAAAATACTTTACGTCCAATCGAGTCCAATCAACTGTAATAATTATTGTAACGACGTTAATTTTTTTTCAGAATCAAACCGATAACCGTGACCTCGGGACCGTCGTTGTCGTTCAGCGCTAGTTCTTCGTCGAACAACGACACTGCGCCTCACTGGGCTCAGTTGTATCCGAATAACGGTAACGGTTACTGGAAACCGGAAAAATCGACCGAAGGTGAATTTTTGGAAATTTCCCTGCCCAAACCGGAAACAATTTACGGCGTAGAAATGTCCGGCAATCCTTTAAACGACGAATACGTGACCAGTTACAAATTAGCATACAGTACGGACGGAGTCAGTTTCAGTTTCGTTAAATTCCACGGACTTCCCGAAGTAATCGAATCGTATTCATAAAGTAAACAATATAATTATTATGTTTATATACGTATACAGATTTTCCGCGGACCTCATTCTCGCGATAGCGTGGAAAAACAAATATTCCTTACGCCCGTTGAAGCAAAGCACGTACGCATTATACCTACGAATTGGCGCAATGCTATTGCAATAAGATTTGCTTTATTAGGATGTCCGATATCGTCTACCACACTAGAATATGAACTTTATCCATCTACTACACCGATAGCCAAACGTAACTATAATATATAGTTAGATTGTTTACATCAACGGTTCCCAAACTGTGCTCCGGGGAGCCCTTAGGGCTCCGCAGCAAGGGCTCCCTACCAGAAAAATTTAATCATATAATAATAATTAATCGATATGACACAATATCATCCTTAAGGTGACATAGTAAAAAAAAAGTTATGGAGAACATTGTTTTTATAGTGACTGGAAAATTTAAAAAAAAAACTCCAAATATTTCCATTTTTATGCTCAAAAAAGGAGGTGAGCATGCTTGATGAATCACACTGTATTATATATATATGCATACATTAACAACGCTCAAAACCACAAAGTCCATTCAAATGTGGTGATTCACCATAATATTATGTATCATAGAACAGAGGCATATGAAACTTAACATTAAATATTTCTTGGGGCTCCGCGAGAAAATAACGCTTAAAAAAAAGCTCCGTGGATGAAGAAGTTTGGGAACCGCTGGTTTACATAATATACGGATGAAGAAATTTAATCTTAATTTTATTATTATTATTATTATTATTTTCAAAGCAATATGTACTGATACAATGGGAATTGAATCTGGTTTGATAAATAACAATATGGTAACGGTGTCATCGTCTACATTCGAAAATTTCAACGCTCTTGATGTGTCTCTTAACAGTAAAACTGCATGGGTACCGTTCACAGCTTCAACTAACCAGTGGATACAAGTGAACAAAATTTATATGAATGATTTTTTTTTTGTTCAATTCAACAATACGTATATGTTTTATCGATTTAGGTGGACTTCACGGGACCAAGAATTATTACTGGTATTGTAACCAAAGGCATATCATCGACTAGTAAAACAGGCGAAGCGTGGATTGAAGCGTACAGAGTCGTATACAGTAATGACCTAATAAATTGGAATATAATATTTGATTCAAAAGCAAACGAACAGGTTTTAATCGATAAATATTTTCTATTCGTATAATATAAGACGTAAACATTCTAAATGATTTGAATTTTTGCCTTCAGATATATTCGGCTAATTTTGACGGAGAAAGCTCGCATACGGTATTCTTTGATACGCCAATTAACGCGAGATATATTAGAATTCATCCAATTAAATGGTACAATATGCCAGCATTGCGGTTGGAAATTTTGGGATGCTTTGAGGCGTACGCTACCGAAGAAGCAATTATTCAGACATCAACGACACCAACTGTACATCTGAAAAATTGTAATACGTGTCCCGGTATTACCGAGAAGGATTGCAGCTGCTCATCGGACACGTGGTGGAACGGAGAGAGTTGTGGACTACGATCGGAATGTCCCTGTGTTCTGGGAATCATGACTTATCCAGTGGGTACGGTTTACGATTTGGAAAACTGCCAACAGTGTACTTGTACTCTTGGAGGTTTGCCCGATTGTGCCCCGAAATTGTGTGCCCCTTGTCCGCCGGTAAGCCGTTACAGTTTTTCCGATTCTCTAACCTCTATCGTCTACACAAAAACGTGTTTATAGGGAGAGATTTCCGCTACTGCAGCGACGAGTTGTAATTGTGATTGCAAACCATGTGCAAACGGTACGAAATTATGTCCAACGTCTAATGTGTGCCTCGACGAAGCTCTCTGGTGCAATGGAATTCAAGACTGTCCCGATGACGAGATAAACTGCCCGACAACAACAACAACAACTAGCACCACGACTACAACAACTACTACAGCAGCTCCGACTACAACAACGACGACGACGACTACTACGACCGTTCCGACCACGACCGTTATGGAAGAATCTATAACGGTTGTTCCGACTCTGCCAACGCCGAGGAAAAGAGGCCAGGGTCCGTGTCCAGAAATTAAATGTCCCGAAGGGCAAATAGCGAGAATTTTGAATTCTTCACCGGTGAAATCGAATTCAATTAAATTTGCTCGAAAAACTAGGAGTCTGGAAATTATCGAAGACGATCCTTGGCCTTCGCCTTTTAATCCCATGACCAACTTGGCAGCGTCGGTGAAAAGAAGTCATCACAATCCTCAGTTCAGCACAAACGGTACCATCGTACGGAGGAGCAAAGGAGGTGGTATGCATTTCGGTATTAAAAGCGGAGGCGTGAAAAACGATAACCAACAGCCGATATGTAAACAATGGATTTGCGAAGCGAAAATAGAACAATTCGAATGCAAAACGCCATCGATCAAGTGTCCCGAAGGATATTTCTTACAAATTACTCCGAACGAGAACGAAATTTGTCCGGTGTATACATGTGTGTCGAATGTTCTGGAAGAAAGCGAATGTGAAATCGACGGTAGGATATTCAAATCATTTGATGGGGTGACGTTCAAGTACGAAATTTGTGATCATATTGTTGTCCGCGATCGAGTACATAAAAAGTGGCTTATAAAACGTGAGCATTTAAAAGACAATTCAGTTTTTATTTAAAGTATAATTTATTTGGATAATATTATCATAATAATTATTCTTTAGAAATTCGTCACTGCCCGTACATCGGTACTTGTCAAGTATCCTTATGGATAGGCCATTTAAATCATTCCATTGAATTCTTCCCCAACATGACAACAACTTATGATGGATATTCTTATACTGTAAATCAGGTAAAACCAATCAATCGAGGAAATTTAAATCTATGGAAATTAATGAAATTCAAATGGAAAATTTCGAATTTATTTTTATTCTTTATCTTATTTTAATTCTTTTTAGCTTCAAATAATTGGCAGTCAAACCACTCAATTCGCAGTCAAGCAAGTTCAGACAAATTACATTATATTTGCAAGTTCGTTAGGTTTCAGTGTTATTTGGCAAGTTAATGGACAAGTTAAAATAAAGGTAATTTATTGAAATATTAAATATATACGTATATACGTACACATGGACATTTGATTTGATTTTATAATGTACATGTTTTTTTTCATTGGAAATTCTCTATAGGTGAATGCATTTTATACTGGAAGAATTGACGGTCTTTGTGGATTTTTCGATAATAACCCTAAGAATGATAAGCTTAAACGTGATGGACTCATTTCCGCAACCACACCAGAATTTGGAAATTCTTGGGCTGATTCTAGTGAACAATGCGAGACAAAAGTATGCCCTATGCACATTCAAAAAGCTGCCCTAGATGCTTGCAATGCGTTTAGGTAAGTAAGCAGCTTACGTTTGATAATTTGGAATAAAAATTGTAGTAAAAGGTATTTCCATTGAATTCGTTTTTATTACAAATCGTATTAATTCAATTGAATAGATTAATATTATTCTTAATATATATTATTTTTTAATTTCGGAATAGATCGATTAATCGTCCTGAAATATATGCTATTATTCTGATAATTTCATTATGGATTCTTAAACTAATTTAACCATCAATTTATTATTTTTCTTTTAGATTTTAGAAAATTTAAAGTTTAGTTTGACTGTAAAGTTTGTCGAAAATTCTGTCGTTACGTACTTACTAACTTAAAATAATTAATTATTATTCAACTATTGATTTAATACTTAATTTTTATGCGCAGAATATTATATTTAGCTGATTATTATTACATGTGTGCAAATAGTAGAAATTTCAAAATTACAAACATTTGGATAATATCGAGCGAAAATTAACGATTTGATTTAGATCGGAACCTCTCAACCAATGCGGACAACACGAACATGTCGAAGAGATCGTAATGAAATGCATAGAAAATATTTGCTCGTGTTCTGAAAACACTGTAAACGACTTTTCCGAATGTCGGTGTAAAGCAATATCCGGTCTGGTGACTCAGTGCTACATAACGAATTCGTCTGTTGAACTCACCGATTGGCGTATTCTGCACGACTGCCGTAATTTGAATTATATATATTTCGAAACTTTTGAAATCGTTATACGGTGGTTGAATGTCAACGAAACGTTTTCTTATAGCCGTGAGTTGTCCCGCGCCGTTGGTGTACAAGGAGTGTTTCAACAAGGTGTGCGAGTCCAGCTGTGATTCGCTGCTTCAAGAAGACCCGTGCCCGAAATTGCCCGGTTTGTGTTTCCCCGGATGTTACTGTCCAGACGGATACATCAAGGAATTGGGTTCCTGTGTCAAACCGGCGAAATGCAGAAATTGTAATAGTCGAAATTCATGTTGATAATAACTCTCTCGAAATATTAATAACTTTTTTTTTTCACCCGTCTCGCGATGTAGGCGTATGCGAAGGATCCGGAACCAATCAGTATACGACGTTCGACAAAGTCGATTTTACACACGAGGAAAATTGTTCTCGTATATTAGTGAAGACTACGAAAGAAAACGATTCTGCGAAACCGGGATTCAGTGTACGTACGACCATTTTATCACTAATTATTATCAATATAACTCGACAATATATTTAAAAAGAATATGTTTTACCATTTTTAGATCATAGAAACTACTGGAAAATGTTCAAACCAAATGTTTTCCAACGGGGTTTGCGTTCAGAATCTGACCGTCGTCCACGCCGCACACGAGTTGCGCCTGTACTACAATTCGGACGGCTCTAAGGTTCGTAGTAAATATTATAATTATTATCGATTTACGCGTGGGAATATTGCGAAACGGTTTCGAACGGTTACAGATACGGGCGATTGTCGACGGGAACGAAGCCAACAAGATGCCGTTCATAAACAAATGGCTATTGATTACAGAGTCTCCGGGAAAATCTGTGACCGCTAGTATTCCGATTCTCGAATTGGAAATAATATTCATGACGATGAACCAAGGCTTCTCGATAAAAATGCCCTCACATCTGTACTACGACCAGACCGAAGGTCTTTGCGGAAGTTGTAACGGCGATTCTACAGACGATATGGCGGCACCCGATGGGCATATTTCTGTCAACGTCGATGAGTTCGTTAAGAGCTGGGTGTCGAACAGAACTGGTTGGTACACGCACACACACAGTGTATATATTCATGGTACACACCGCGAGAGAAAATACATTTTGACCCGTTGTTTTTAATTTAGAATTTGAAAAATGTGAAACGATTGTCAACAAAGTCGAAGAAAAAGAATCGTGCATCATTCCGAAACCGGAGTTCGATCCTTGTCTCAAACTTATGGATTCGAAAATATTCGGTCAATGTCACGCGATCGTAGACGTGAATCTATACTTGAAAAAATGCCATTCGATTTTATGTCAAGGCCACGAAGGGTCTTTTTGTCATTCTTTGGAAGCCTACGTTCGTGAATGTCAATCCTTCGGCGTGTGCTTGGATTGGAGATCTCCAAATTTGTGTCCATATTCTTGTCCGAAAGGTAAACAGTCCGAAACGCAAATATTTATTATATAATATTATGTACTTGCTCGCTTATAGACGATGAAAATTTGAATCACTTACTTGTAATAATTAAAATAATATACAGATTTTTTACCTTTTTATATCCATATTTGTGGAGTCAACAAATAAATTGCTATATTTTATGGGAAACGGATTTGTACCCATTACAGTGCACAATATGTACGTGTATGGATTAGAGTCACAATTTGGTTGTTATTGAAAACTACCATTAGTAATAATTAATAGTTAATGAGTCCATAATATTTCATGTTACGGACACTCCTCTCATAAATTAAGGATTTAGGTTCACACACAAACTGTTATGCTACCTATGAACATCATGGTAGATATTTGTCGTTCCTTAGGACGTAGCTCATTCACTGTAAAAAATACCGTAATGATGGTGCTGAGATGGTGAGTGAAGGGTGAGGATGAGGCATACCAAGTGATCACTTTCTCCATATTTAAGCGAAATGGGTGGAAAATACATTTGAATGTATCGTAGAGAATGCATATTGAAAATTATAGTACCCACTTTTATGTTATTAGCTCGGAAAGTTAACTAATATTTATGCAGTTTTTGGACTCCCACGCTATGCGGACGGACAGTAAAACTAATTTTCAATTTCTTTCTCCCATAGGATTGTCCTACAAAGCCTGTTCGTCCGGCTGCGAAGAGACGTGCGACAACTACAAGGCATTGAGGTCCGGCGAAACGCGGTGCAAGAACCTGCCGACCGAAATGTGCACGTGTCCGACCGGACAGGTGTTCAACAACAGCGTGTGCGTGAACGAGAACCGCTGTGAACCGTGTGACGGTGAAAATCATTTCGTAGGCGACACGTGGTCGGTGGACAAGTGCACGGTGTGCACGTGTTCTGCCGACGGTTCGAAAACAGTGCACTGCGAGAAGAAACAGTGCGCACAGTCGCCGTACGTGATTTGCCAGACTGGGTTCACGTCGGTCAGGGATAAGGACAATACAGACGAGTGTTGTGAACGATATAAGTGCGGTGAGCAGAAGATCCATTAGAGATTTGTCGGTTTTGATTGTCGGTAATAAGTGTCTGAAAAAAATTCAACCGCTTTTGGTTTTGATAACTAAATAAGTATTTGAAAATTTTTCCGGGTTACTGGTGAAACACGGGTTTTGAGCTTTTCATTATTAATTACTGATTACGACAATTTTTCGATTTGCCTAGAACGTAAAAGATTATTACACTGAAAATATGAACGTTTATGTTAGATATATTTTTTCCCGAATGTATGCTTATTCGTTTATTTTTGATCAATTTTTAGAATGGTTATGAAAATTATTAAAATGTTTTCGTAGCAGAAAATAAATTTAAGCAGTTTTTTAAAATTTTATTCTGATCCCTACAATAGAAAATGAAAAATAAATAAATAAACTCGTGTATTTTACAGTTAAGGAAGAGAACAACACACAGAACTGTACGGACATTGCGATGCCGGTGTGTGCCACAGATCAAGTTGTGAAAATCGAATTAGCTCCGAACGGCTGTAAGAGATTCATTTGCGGTAAGTGGTGTTTAATGATTTTCGTTTCGGGACAAAAAAAAAAAAAACGTAGTCGTGATCTACAAATGTTTGGTTGGTCGTTATGACCGTTTTGCAGAATGCAAACCTAAGGATGAGTGCGGCGATTCGACGTCACCGGACAAAAATGTGGACCTCTTACCCGGCATGATCGTCGTGATGAACGATCGAGGCTGTTGTCCCTCGTTCCAATCGGTGTGCGCCCCAGAAACGTGTCCTACGCCCGGACCATGTCCCGCATACCACGAGAGAGTGGACGTCGATCACCACGGTTGTTGTCCAATAACCAAATGCGGTAAGCGACATTGATTAGAAAAAATCATTTGCAGTGAAGTCTAATGGGTTATTGTTAGTGTAATGGCTAATTTCGACGTGTCCATTATCCAGTATTTCGGTGACGAATAGCAATATTTTATATTGTTTTTGGGGGAAGGGGATAAAAATATAATGTTAATTTGCGTTATAGACATTAATTCTTAATTATGAGTATAAAATCTTATAAAATCTATTAATGTTGTATACACCCCCGAATTGCTAACGTCTTTACCCGCGTGCAGTCGTGTGCATCTTCTGTATCAGAACTATAATAAAATGTATTGAGGTGATTTTTCACATGCATACTTAACAGTTGTACAAGAGTTAAGAATAACACAATATTTTATAATACGAACACAAAATATGTACTGATTGATTTTCGACTGTCATAATATCCGATTTACTCTACCAGGTTAGTTACCTTTTTGGAAGGCTTAGCGCTTAGAGGTTCTCCCAACTGACACTTACAAAATGAACATATTATTAGCGGTATTAACAGAACGAATTTTGACGCGATTACAGAGTTGCCGAACAACACGTGTGTGTACGAATACGAGTGGATAGCGTCGAATGAAGGCGGTGAACGCAAGCGGACGGAAAACGAGAAAACAGTGGACTTGAAACGAGTGAATATTAATTTTTATTTGTTTTTTTATTTCTAATCGACCACGTATAATAGGATAACATCAATATGTTGTGTTATATTCATCTATCATAAGTGAAATAGAGCAATGGAATTTAATTTTTTTCTAAACGTACATATTGACGGAGAAGTGTAATAAGGTTTTGAAACTGATTTGAATTCAATATCATTGTGACATAATATACTCCTCGGATTAGATATTGAAAAATCGAGAAATTCAAAAAATGACCACTTTAAAGTACGAACTAGAGGCTTTCAAAAAGTCGCTGGTCGAGACTTTTGGACCAGTATTTCCAAATAAAAAAGTGTTTACAGGAAAAAAAAAAATAAACATCATTGTAAAAACTCTAGCTTCTTCACTGTGTTCAGAATCTAAAATGTAACTCTTAAAAAAACAAACCAATTCCAGTTGAAATAAGTTTAAAATACAAATTAATTTCAAGAATTCTTAGTTTCAAATTTCCATGAAAATATTAACAGCTAAACGATCGCTGGGAAGACGGACCTTGTCGTTCTTGTCGGTGCGACGCGACGTCCGCGCGGGGCACGTGTGACAAAATCGAATGCGCCGCACCCCCCCAGAGCCGGGACTACGTGATGGTGGCGCGTCCAAAGTTCGGACAGTGTTGTCCGAGCTACAAGAAAGAATCGTGCATTTACGACGGTCGCGTATACGCCCCGGGCAGCGAATGGTCTTCGCCGGACCCTTGCGTGACGTTGAGCTGCAAAACGGACGACGGCGGCGAGGCGTTCCTAACCGAATCGGTGAAGAGTTGCAACACGGAGTGTCCACTGGTAAACCACGTCCCGTATTTTATAGTATATTACTGCTAGAGAGAGCTATTTTATATTATTATACGAGACGACGCGATTTTTTTTTAAAAAATTATTTAATTTGTGCAAAACGAATTAGTTTCTCATTTCTTAATTAACATTAGAAAAATTGCGTTTTCACTCATATACGGATAACGAGTAGATTTTTTTTTTTTTTTTTGATTTATTTCTGATAGCAGAAGTTTACAGAAAATCAAATTTCCCACAAAGAGGTCCTTATAGTACTAAATCTTAGAATTCATTATTGTTATAGATAATATTCCGTTGAAATTCCCATCAAAAACGGAATCTTTGAAAATAATGCGTTTACAGATTATTTAAGGACTAAGGACCTTTTTTGTAGGAAATTAATTTCTCTGTAAATTTATGATTATGATATTATTTATGATATTAATCTAGGAAGTTGAAATTTAAGGACGATTTTTTTTTTTGGTCCAATGCTAAAACATTAGCAATAATTATGGGGCTAAAAAAATTATTGTACTCTTATACTTAGTATACACTTACAGGGATGGGTTTACACGCCGTCGGCAAAGAGTTGCTGCGGAACGTGCGTACAACAGTATTGTATGATGCAAAATAAGACTTATGCGGACAACGAGACTTGGACTTACGACAACTGTACTTCGTTCCTGTGTTCCAAGTCTCAATTTAACGAGGTGAGGGTCATTTGCAGTCTTAGTGATAATAATACGAATGTGACACATATTTTGATAACGTACAACCGCATACAGATCGCGGCTATCATATTTTACCGTCGGCCAAAAAGGGTTTGTACAATGATGATAGTTACATAATGTATAACTTCTGTGTATAAAGGTCAATTTACATATATGATTTTCAAATAATAACCAAATTCATTGTTTAAATCTATTAGGAAATGATAATGGTGCGCAAGTTAAATACTCCCAATAATAATTGTACTGTATTGATTCAAAACACAAATTATAATAACTCTTTATAATCGGCTGCAGTGGCGCACCCAAGGGAGGGGCTTTGGGGCTATAGCCCCACCCAAAATTTCTTTTATTTAAATTTATAAATAATAAAAATTATTGATTTCTTAAAAATATATTACAATTTTGCTTTTTTGCAATT
>JAIPRM010002194.1:0-31983 GCA_025469315.1 Stegophylla sp. TES_Ste_2020 | reverse complement strand
CATTTTTTGAATTTCTTAATTCTTCAATGTTTTTTTTTGGAAAAAACTACCCAAAATTTGACAAAAACGACTCGAAAACCATATAATAATATATATATATACAATTTTACAAGTGCATTATATTTTCGAAAAATGTCTTTATAATGTGCATATTAATAATTAAGCGTTTCCAACACATTATTATACATTATATTTTTTAAAATATGCATTATAATGAAAAATGTTTTAAATAGTGAAATCAAATTTCAGCCTACCAACTCGTTACACTTTGTCTCGAATTTATGTCTTACCTATTTACATAAAAAAACAAAAAGAAATTTCATAAATAATAGAAGAAGAATTAATAATACACATTATGATAAATAATACAATACAATTTTTAAACGTTTTGAGTTTTTACTGTCAAATTAATGTTTTATAAGGGATTGTTTTATCATTTTTGCATATTCTTAGAGCATATTTCGTAAATTTTATGGCATATTTGGTACGTTTTTAGAACATAAATGCATGCACCTTTTTTTTTGATTTTTTTAGAGCTATAAGTCCCTAGGCCTAGTTATGACAATTGGTAATCAAACACGAGTTCAAACAGTTTATACTTATACGGTCGTCGGAACGCACTGCAGATGCCTACATCATCGCGTAAGTCGAATGCAGAAATTAAATTAAACGAATACACACGTGCGTGTACGTGCGTTTACTCATTAGATTCCCATTTGTTCGTTTAACTTATCAACGCTGTGTAATATCATTATGTTTGCAGCAGCGTACACGCGTTTGAGTTGTTACGTTCTTCTTAGTTAATTATTATTGCGAACAAGTCGGATACAATAATAATAATAATAATAATAATAATAATATTAATATACGTTTCGCACTCGTAATTTATAATAATAGACGCGCATGCACACGGTAAAAACAAATATAACTCGAAAGCCACAGCCGTATTAATTTATTAACGTTGATTTACTTGTGGTTTTATTCGTAACGTTTACGAGAGGAGTTGCAGTTAGAGACACAAACACGTGCGCGTGCGCGTGAATTTAACGAGCGTTTAAACTCCAACTCGAGACGCAACTAGTCCAATTGGGGGCCGAGCAGGCCCTTATACGGGGGGGAGGGTCAGGGGTTCAAACCCCCAATGAAATTTTTAAGTTTATAATATTCACAAATTATATATTATGTATATTATAACAAATATTACGCATTATATAATATATATATATTATACAACTACAGTTGATTTAAAGTAAGTGTCACGAAAATGATCAATTGACCAATCAGGAAAAGCCATTGTACCTCAAAATAAACGATCATCACGGTAGTAACTTGTTCACCGAAGGTGTTTGTAATTAATGAGGCTCGGAAGTTGTTGCTTTTGCATGTTTTTTGTGAGCAATTAGATTTATTGCTAGGTAAGCTAGAAATTCATTTCACGACACTACGTAATTAATATTAAAATTTTATAGTGCATATTTTTGCATATTTGGTGATATTGTAGTTTTAAGATCATATTTCTTAATTTTACACCTTTTTAAAGCATATTTGATGATACAATTTAAAATTTAGTAATAAAAAAAACAAAATTAATTCATTTTTAGAGTTTTCATTAGATATTAAATGTATTATTGTACTTACTCTGAGTTTTAAATCCATTTTCATAAATATTGGAAACAAAAAATATATAAAAAATAATGTACTTAGTTTTTCAAAGTATAAAAATTTGCTTATGATTAATAATTTATGATCTTTTAACTTTGAAAATAATATTAAAAATATTTAGTGGTTCAATGCAAGAATAAATTTTTAAAGTAATAACAAACTTATACTTAAATAAATTAAATTAAAATACATTTAATGAGGTACTTAATGGTTTTTTTTTTTTATTTTTATTTAGGTTTTTTAAATATATATATATATAATTTAATGGAAAAATTTTAAAATAAAATTAATTTATGAAACGTTTTTCAAGCAATTATTTTATTTTGTGTATTTATTTCTGGAAATGTAAGTTGATTTTACATTTTTATCATACTCTTTTGAGATTATCTACGAAGCTTCATTAAATCCACCTACTTAAGAGTATTTAGTATGGGTATTGAATAATAAAATACTTGTAATTATGAAAATTTTGTTTGATAAAAAAAAAGTGCATACTTTTAGAGCATAATTGTACTTTTTTAAGCGCATAAGTGCATGTATATCTAGTACTTTTTAAGAGCATTAAGTTCGGAGCCCTAGTAATTAATGACACCACTGCCACGGTGTGCGGCAGGCAGCTTAAAGTACGCGCTTTAAGAACTCGTGCCAAAAATACATATATTATAGTGTGTACTGTTTAAAAGTATCATTAAATTAATAATATAATTATATAACTTTAATACGTTTATTAAAAATATTTTAAACCCCCCACGAAATTTGATCCTGAATACGAGCTTGGGGCCGAGTGTCACTATTATGACAATTTTTAATTAACAGATTTTTTTTTTTTTTTTTAATTTTATCAACACCGTTCAATTTCATTCGGCTAATATTAAAACTTGATCGCGTTAAAATTAAGAAATATATTATTAAAACTTAATATTAACAACTTTATTTAATAAATCAATCCATGTGTAATAAAAATAAGTAGAAAAAAAACTTATGCGATAATATGGAGACACGAATTTTGGATAGTAATGTATGCGTTGGAGTATATCTACTTAATCTTTAAGTGACAAAATACAAAAAGATGAAAACGTATACCTAGTATAATTTGATTAATTTAGTCATAGTATCGATGCTTTAAATATCATAAAAAATTTCTAGAAAACGTCGATAGCTTTTAATCAACAACATATATAGTGTCCAATTAGAAGAGGGCCTTTTTAAGAAGTTTTATATTAGGGGCCCTTGACATGTGATTGCTGCGAGATTTATATAATTTGTTTTCGATCTAGTCACAAAATAATAATTTTTTATTTGTTGTTTTATTCTCGCGTCGCGTCGTTAATCATAAAAATATAAACATATGAACTTTGAAAATTTTAATGCCGATAAATTATGTCCGACCGTTGCCGGTTTGTCGCAGTCGTATCCTTATACACACACACACACACACACTCGTCCTTTAAAATTAGTTTCTTCGTCTCCACATAAAACTACTCACTCTAAGACAATAATTACTGAAGATGACTCGGCTGTATAGCGCGCAAGCCGTACAATTTAATTATCTTCGCAACATAACGTGTTCAACATTATTATTATATTATATACGAGCAGGATTGCGCCGTCCTGCGTATTATACGCGTTTATTTCTAATGATTTGCACATTCGCGCGCATACGGTTTACCATATTAATATCGACAATGACAACACACATTTCGCCGTTTAACAAGTGGTTTTCGTTTTTAATACAAAAATATTCTCTCTCTCTCTCTCTCTCGTCATTAACGTGAATCGACTGTGTACGCGCTTTTATGATTATTCGATTTTCTATTGATCTTCGACAGCGATGCGATCTGAGCAAACCAGTGAGGGGAGGGAGTTAAGGAGTTATAACCCCTGCCGAAATATTATTATTAAGTACCATATTACGTCAATTAGTGTTTTATTTTAATTAATCGCGTTTATCTAGACACTAACCTGTTTTCAGTATTTCAATTACATTTAAACACAGTGTTCGTCTCGTCTATAATTTACCACACACCTCTCTCATTTCAATTTTGTTTTTATTCTCGTGTATTTTTTGATTCTGAAAACAACGGTTTAAACCGATTTTCGCGGAAATCATTAGCTTTGAAGTTATGATGGTAATTTGAAGTTGAAATATTGGTTTACTATATGAATAAGTTTATAACTATTTTATTTTCTTTTAATCAAAATTCATTTTTCTTTATAATTATTAATACCAAGGTGGGTTTTTATATCAGTCAGATTCAGGCAAATTTTTTATTCGCAAAACGTAGTGATGACGTAAAACCTTAGTTTAACTGTAATAATTAGTGTTCACATTTTCATTGCGTCAAAATAAAACGATTTCCGCTAATTTTGATTCGTGTACATTTTATTTAAAATGTTGATTTACATTCGGTTCGTGAAATTTTAAAACGTATAACTTTTGGACGGGTGTTACCAAAAATGTGTTTTATTATAAGTTTTTTTTAATATTCCATGTTTTTTCTGGAACCTGTTACAGTGGTCAAAAGTTTCATCCAATAGTCTATGTAATTTACAACGACAGAAAATTTCGAATTGTGTAATGACCCTCCCCTGCCTTCGTTCTGAGTGCGTCACTGATGCAAACGAACGAGGAATATCGTAAAAAAATCGCGTTAAAAAAGGAATTCAAAACGCAGACTAATAAACGTTAATGATAATTATTTCAGCGAAAACATTTCGATAATACAATATTCGCACTAGGATAATCGACGTGATTTCACGGTCAATTAGTTTTACGCACAGAATGACTGAATTTTCCATGTGTATCGGAAACAAAATACAACAATGGCAGATCATAATATTTTCGTTTCCAGAACGCGGTACCCGGTGCGCCGTATAATTGTCATGAGAAAACGCATATCGAGCATAACACAAGGATTGTGAGAAACACCTGTTTCTCCAGAGGGGAGCTTGTAGACGCGTGTTCCGGAAGGTTAGGTAGTCTAATAACGGCGTTGCAGGTGGACGAGGCGAACAAGGACGTCGTGCAGGAAACAAAAAAAAAAAAAAAAGAATTCGTTTCCACACGAATAAAATACGTGTTGCGTAGTCTTATTAAAATATAATTCCTCCTCGTGTGTTTGGCGCTTTGTGTTTTCGAAAAATAAAAGTAAATGTCCTCTGTTTTCCTCGTCCAAACAAACGACACGGTGGCGCAAAAGATATTATATTATAATGCTCGTTGTGCGCGAAGAAATCAAAATCGGCATAATTTTCACATTTCGTTATAATTCCGAAATAAATAATATCTTCCGGACGACGCGGACGGGCGTATTCGAGGGTGGGTTTTGTTTAATTAAAATAAAATATAAGACACTATATACCACTGGAACTTAAACCCTCCTCGGGTCGGAAGTTAGTTTGTTTTCCTTTTTGCCTTTTTTTTTTTTTTTTTCTTTTGCGCCAAAGAGAGAGAGGGCGGGAAATATACTTAAAACGCGCGATCCTTCACCGCGGGACGCTGAAGAAAATAATCATTTCAAACTGTGTGCTCTTTTCCATTTGAATACGCACCATTAATTAATTTTCTTATTCTTAAATTAATATTTACTACCCACCACTCTGGAGCGCGTCACTCCCCCGCGCGCTAATAAGAAAAATATGTTTCTTCTTTCCGCTCTTAATCACGAACAACGTACGTATTCTCCCACGTAGTCTCGCGCGTTAATCCGGTGAAATTAATTTTTAATTAACGCACACAGAAGAAAATATATCAATATTTATGCTAAAATAATGATCGAAGTCGTTTTAATAAGATAAATTATTACTTTGGCGACTCGAAGCGAGAACGGTCAACGCGGAAACCCTCGAGTATGTATATAAACCTAGTACGTGTAGATTATAATTAGCCTTCGGATATTTTATATATGCATTCACATTTTTTTTTTTGTACGATCGTTAACTATGTTTAGTAAGCACATAATCTGTTTCACATCGTTTCGAATATAATGACACATTTTTTTACTGCATAATCTTGCATATTTTGGCTATCATCGGTTTTTGTATTAAATTTTGGTAATTTATAAAGAAAAAAAAAAAAAAGATTTTTGACATGACTATAAAAAAAAAATTGTAACAAATTATGAAGAAAAATTTATTTTATTTTTAATTCAATTAATTGTCCACAACTTTGAAATGATTAAAACGGCTCCGGTCGACTACCAAATTGTAAAATCAGTGTCTATAAAATTTTTTAATTTATATACATTTTTATTCAAAAAATTTAAAAGAAATTACCTTTTTTAACATTGTTTACATTATATTTGCACTTTAAAATTTTACTTAAACATACAATATTGTCAATAAAACTATTTCAGAAAATGAGATTTTTTTTGGAGCATATTTGACATTTGTTAGTGCATAAAAGCATATTAGCATAAAAGAGCATATATCAGAGCCCTAATCATAATTATTGCACGTACATGATTTTCGTTTAAAACGGTTCCCGTTTTATACAGATTTTCGATACATATTTTACATATCTATATATTGTTGTACTGTATATTTCTCGTGAATCGAGTGGGTTAATAAATCTCATCGCGTATCAGCTCAATATAAATAATATTCGATGTTATTTACCGTAGGAAAAACTTTTAATTTTCTCGTTTAAAAGTTTCCGATTCGTATCCTGGGGGGGGGAATGAAAGGCTTTATATGCTCGAAACGCATTATAATCGTCCCCCCCCCATAAATAAATTATTAAAGTAATAAAATCTACGTTTAAACGTAATATTTAGAGTACACATTGAAAATATTTTTCTAATTTTTTATCATTGTTATTGTATTATTATTATTATTATTTTTAATTTCAAACATCTCCCCGACCGAATTATTCTCATAATTATTTCACGGTTAAGACACCGCGGTAGACACACAAAACACTGCAACACGCAGGACTCACGCAGAGCCGGTCTAATTCAAAAAAACTACCCGGCGTTAATGGAGTCCGAGCGCGGCGACGAGCAACAAATACTATATGTGCACTATAAAAACAATGGTGTAATCCGTAATAACAATAATAACATTCGGCTACGCCGACGTTCGCGTCTGTTATAATAAATAATCAAGATGTAAAAACAATCACGGGCCCGGTCACGTTTTCGTTCTCTCAATATGAATAATCGTAACCGCGCGACTTGGGTGTCCTGTGTGTGTGTGTGTGTGCCCCGGCAGCAGCAACAGCAGCAGACTGCAGCTGTCGTCCTGCGCGGCGATTTGTCAACCGTTTGCGTGTCACTACTCTAGGGAGTAGGGAAGGTAATAATTTTTGCGGATTAATATTTAATGAAGACAAAACTAAAAAAAATAAAAAAAAAAAAATACCCTCCAATGAACATGTCAAGAAATTCGGTAAAAATTGAAAACAAAATTTTAAAGACATACTCGTATCAAAGAAGTCTTTGTTTTGTAATCATACAAAATATATCAATCGAATTTGAATTTAATTGACTTTGATTCATTGCAGTTCTATTACAGTTTATGAGAAACCAGACGATGAGCTTTCTGATTTTTTGATAACAAGACCTGACCCCAATATGATCACGTATAAGAGGAATTAAATAATTGTTGTACAACACTTTTAACTATAATTAATTAGGGCTCGGAATTTATAGGAATTGCATATTCCTCTGTATGCTCTCAATTTATAGCAGACCTAGCTAGAATTTTGAAGTATACAATGGCGAGTTAAAAAATTGAAAATTAAAAATGCGTATTTTGCATATTTTGCCAATTTTAGCTAAAAAAGTGCATATTTCATTGGTTTTATATGCATATTATGCATATATTTCATATTTTTCTAAAAAATTTTTTTTTCAATTTTGAAAAAAGTTTTGGTGGTTCAATGCAATAACTTAACAGGTATTAGAAAACATATATTTTTTTTCGTAATTTAAAAATACTGAAAAAATATTTTTAATTTTACTTCCACCTCAATATGATGTCAAAAATGCCAACCAGGTATAATTTTTTTCTCAGTTATAAATAGTTTTTATGTATATTATTAATTTATTATAGCAACAACTGATGTATTTTATTTTTGGAATTTAGAATAATGCATATTTTTAATGTATATTTTACAATTTTTTCGTGCATATTCGCATACATATTTTGCGTTTTTTAGGTCCTACAACTTCCGAGCCCTAATTATAACTACTGTATCGAGCAATTTTCCACACGTGAATATGTGAATATGAGAAACTGAAAGGGTTAGTGAATTTGTCAAGAGTACAACGCTGCATTTTAACAAATAAAAACGTCATTTGTACGTTGTTAAAACGATAATTTCTCATAAAAACTTTTTTCCTATCGGCGGCAACACCGAATTCTGTGATGTCGAATTCTGTGGTCAGCCCTATTGATTATTAATGCATGTCACTAGCTGCAAATTGTTTAAAAAAAATTGTTTTAATCACGTTTTAAACATAGCTTTTTGATTTAAACATTCAATTTAAAATAATTTCAAACTTGCTTTTCTTTTTAAGTGGTTTATAACAACTGTTTGTCATATTTTTATGTATCAATTTAGAATTGTTGCTATTCAATATCTCGGAAAGAAAAAGTACAGTTGAAATTTTCAGATTCTTTAAAATTTGTTAGTTAACTTAAGCTTTATATTTTTTACAACACATTGGTTATATCGTGGAGACGAGTATTTCCAGACTTCCTCACGAGTTTGTGTTTATGCCTGGAAGGGATGTCTGCGACGATAATATTGCACGTTTTCATATTCTATTTTCAGTTCAGTTCATTAATATAATATAGTCCGGTTAGTCGCTTGTCTCATTTGCCGGGCATGGATAACATTATTGAACGTTTTAGAAACAAGTGTTTTATGATCGTATTTGCATTTTATTTCCTTGAAAAACGACCAAAAAATTTAGATCGTTAAAAAAATGCAAAGCAAAAGTTTTAAAATCGATTTTGTCACAACAGCACTCGAATTTTGTGTCCTGAGAAAGCGACTTTTGGTCGAAAAAAAAAGTTCTTTCTCACAAATTAACAACCCTAGTAATATTATTATTAAACCACGTGTGTGTTCGAGACAGGAGAGCGCTACTCATTCATAATATTATTATCATAGCACGAACTACACAACAGAGTGCGATAACGTGTCCGTATTTCAATTTAAAGAAATATTTTTGTAAAAAGAAACAAAAAAAAATAAAAAATATTACCGTAAAACGTATGATTTTTATTCTGTACAATCAGTGCGTGTAATATTAAAACGTACACGTCGAGAGATTGCGTCTCACGGTCCGCACAACGCACGCAATCAGACCACTGCCAGTGATTTATACCTAAACGGACTTTTTTTTTTAAATTTGTTTATTTTTTATTTTTCCAGAGTAAACGCGGTATTATATTATATTATTATGTCACGGGGTGGTCTCCGAAAACTCGTTTTCGATTCGATGATAGTAATAATATTTCCCGCCGCCACAGCCGCCGGAACAAATTCGAAAAGAATCACAGAGGAAATTGCGGCTGAACATAATAACGAAATTTCCCTTTTCAACGATTTAATATTATTATTATAACATTAATCTCAGCAGGATATACGACATTATTCGCTTTGAGATTTATCTCTCGTCACCGTAATCGATTAAATAACTTGATACGCACAAAATATTAGATTTGAGGATAATTTATTTGCGTATTTCTTATTTTTAAATTCTGAGCGGAGCGAAAAATCTTATGATTTCACTATGATGTTTAATATTTTTTTCCCCCCGTTCAGTAAACACTCTTTTTATAAAAATACTTCTCTAAAACTTTCGACTATCAACTTTTTGAATTCGAATTCGGCTGTTTAGAGTATACACAATATTTTGAAAAGGTCATTTTTCGAAATTCAAATTTTTTCATAGGGTTGACACAGCATAAAATGTTTTATTCCGTTTGATTGTTTATTTGATTACTATAGACAATTAGATATCAACCGATTAACTCATTGAATATGGTAACCATGGTGGCACAATAGTCAATAAATGCTTATTTTTTAATTAAATTTATTTTTAACTTTTGTAACTACCGTTACGAAAGCTCCACTGAGATTAATTTTAGTAAAGAAATGATTTATCGTTTCTTTTAAATTTAACACATCCACCAAGCCCACCCGAGGAGAAAAGTATACTCATGGTGCGATTTTTTTTTTAAATATCTTAAAAAATGGTAATTTTAGCTTAATATGTACTTTAATAGCGCGTGAAGTAATAGAACTTATATTTATTTCACATTTATCGTTTTTCCGAAATTTTTTTTAATATTAATAATACTGATTACATAATATATAATATATGTGTGTGTATATACTACTCAATAATACTTATTTACAGAGCATTTTTGTTGTTTTTAGAACATCAAAATTTATTCTAACCTTAGTTATAGTACATAGAAATAAATCGTCGATACAATAAAATATTTCTTATAACTTTTAAAAAGAAAATGTTAGTTACAAAATCTGTATTTTTGTAGTTTTTCCTATTTTGAATTTCAGATCACTTCAAAATATTTAATTATGACATTAGAAAGAACGCTATTTTTTTTTTTTTTCAATTAGTGCTTAGAAGGAGAAATCTCGAATGACTTAATTCAAAATATCGCAGGAACGGGAGATCTAACACAGCACCACTGAGGATAGTTTTACAATGGTTACAATGACATATAACCTAACTTAACCCGAACACCAGTTTGGGCTAATAGTTTACGTGTGATAAAGCAATGAGAATAATCGATGGCACTGTAAAGTCAGCTCTCGGTGTTCACAAATAAAATGTCACCTCATGTTCGGAGGAAAAAACTTTTGTCGCTCACGTTTGAACGCTACAAAAGATCACTACTGTCACAAATATTCGCAAAGGAACTAATAAACAATCTAAAATCCCCGTGAAAGACACGTGCAGCGAATAAAGATCTTATTTTAGCCGGCCATGGCCAGAATATGGTATTTATACCAATATTTTTTTTTTTTTTTTAATATTAATAGACTGTTGTCGGGACAAAAATAGACAATATTTTTGGATCAGGACAGGACGTGAAAGGTGTGGACCTCTTTTATTCGAGTGACACGTAAGGATAATGCAACATGTGATTGCGGGGCAAAGTAAAACAAACAATTATCACTTGTGAAAACGTGCCTAGAGAGATTATTTGAACAAAGGATTATAGGAATCTGTCGAGTTACATAAGAAGCAATAGAATGGTTAAACGCAAAGGCGTCACTTAGGAATATCGAAGAGTACTTTTGCTATCCAGAAAACGTATTTGAGGTAACGAGACTATCATTCTGTTATCCACATAAAATATCATTACTTTAAAAAATCATTATCACTTTTAATATACAGCTATGTTTATTCATAGGCGCTAATAGGGGTTAGCGACTGCTACCCTACGTTTTTTGACGGGATATAAAAAATATAATTTTACTACCCCGAAAATTATTGTCGTTAATGTATAAAACATGTAGAAGCAGATACATTTTAAGTAATTAAAGAACTTTACGTTTCATTAACAGTTAAAAGGAGTCTATTCTTATTAATCATTTTTTTATTATTAAAAACTAGTATAGGTAATTTTACGGTTTTAAAAATTAAAATATATTTTTAATCTCTACTTTTATTGATAATATGATAACGATTCATTTGTTTCTTGAGATTACTATTTTTCTCTGGAACAATTTGGTACTCCAGTATTTTTTTTTCCAAACGACGCCATTGGACCATTGGAATGTTTGTTGGATACAAAAATAATGAAATAATTATTTTTTATATTTTAAAAATTTACATTAGTCTTATTTTTGAATTTTATAATTAAATGAAAAATAAGTTAATGTAAATTCTTTACAGATTATTAGTATTAGCAGGTTAGATCAAAACTACTTTTGGTACTGGAGTTTGACCACCCAAATTACTCTTATTAGTTTAATTACATAATTTTATAAAAAACCATTTGCTACCCCTAAATAGTCACTCTTGTAACTCCAATGATAAAACGAATTTAACTAAAATTTGAAAAATCAAATTTCAGATTTATTCTACATTTATATTTATACCAACAAGATTACAACTAGATTACAAATTATTATGATTTATCTATTACGTTTTGTTGTTATTAAAAAGTGTTTGTGTCATAATATGTGTATTTTATACCAACTTTGAGTTTTTATTTCTTACGTTCGTTTACCATTTTTAATTTTATAATATTTTTCACGAATGTGGTAATGCAATCGAATAAAATAGAAACGTTAATTAACGTACCGCGTTAAATTACGAGTAGAAAAATCGTTGAAGGAAATTAACGTCCACCCCCCCCCCCCGTGAGTTCGTTATACGTAGATTACCAATTTCGTGCGTGTCGTGTTTCCGCGAATTTGGAAAACTCGATTCATTTTTTTCGCCCCCCCACCCCCCCACGGAACCGAAAACAAAAGGAAAACCATTTGTCGCGCACGCGCACGGAGGACACGGCGTACACTGTGCTGCAGGGGAAAGTCGTCGACAAATATATTATTATATATTGGCCGTTTTACGTATCTTTCCGCCCAGAACGCGAAAAGGGCGTACGAAATGGTAAATATCGTGTGCCGCGGTTAGACAGAATTCCGTTCTTTCCGCGGTCGCCGTGATTTGTCGCACACGCCGCTGCACCCTTCTGGCACGCACCTGGGTGTAAAACGAATTTAAATTAAAGGGACCGTCGTACAAAAGCCGAGCGTGCCGACGCAAAAATGTTCCGGTGGAAAAACGTTCTCGCGATTCGAGAGAATAATATATGTCAATGACGGAGACCTCCTACGACTCATCGCGACGATGACGGTCCACACGTCATAGTATTATTTTAATCAGTGCTCAGCTAAGTCGGTGCATCTTTTTCTCTTTATGGAACTTTTTCTAGCTAAAAATTTGCTTCAATACCACGAGAATCTAAATAACCAATTTTTATTTTGTTTCATTTTTTTTTTTGTCTTTTATTATTTGTTACGTTATTGCGAATTTAAATTTTTTATAACTATATTGTAATTAATTTTATAATTTTGAATAACAATTATTACTATAAAAACCATAATCTTATACAGACTATGCCTTTCAAATATTTCAATTATTTATAAACAATTTAAACTACTAACTATTCAGTGAATAATATAAATTTAGTTGTCAAAAACACTATAAGCGGCTTTGCTGATACAAAATTAGAAAAAGTATGAGTGTGCGTGTCTATTAAATACTAACTTATAAATAGTACTTAAAATTTAAGTATCTCAAATACTTTTTTAAAAATATTTGATTATTAATAAATTCCCAAAAATTTATTTTCGTACCATTTTAAATAACTTTCAGATTCTAAGTGAAACAAAGAAGCAAGTGTTTTTACAATTCTTGTCAAATGTCAACCAACAACTTTTTGAATCACAATTTGCCTCTAGACGATACGTTTAAAAGGTAATTTTTCGAAATTTTTAATAGTGTTTTATTAATATTTATTTGCATTTTTTTTTTTTTTTTTTTGAGTACTGAAATACTTGTTAAAAGTATTTTTATTACAACAATGTCGCACTCTTATCATTAATTTACTGTACTCAGCAGTTCACAAGTTCAATAGGCACGGCACACTTCTACGTGTCGATAGATAATCGAATTCGTCCGATACTCGAGAGCGGTGGCTTCTTGATTTCGTTTGTGTATGTGTATGATTTTTCCGGAGGATTCATTACGTAATCGAGTTTATTACGTGCTAACTTTACCGGACCCTTTTTCGACGATTTCGGAACGGCCACATAATTGCGGTCTCGCCGCGGATATGCTCCGACCAGATTGGGAAGAATTCGATTATCGACTAGATGATACGTGTGTTCGCCATGCAACAGCCCGTCACTCAGTCAATTATAACTCGAGTACATGCCGGACGTCATCGATAAGACGTGAACCACCTTCGAAAAGCGGATTACTTGATTTAATAAACAATTTTGAAATCAGAGCAGGTTTTCGTTATACAATATTATTTAAATAATATAACATAGTCGGATTTTATTTTGTATGAGAAATAACGGACAAATATAGTTAACTTTCGGGGTTTTTTTTTTTTTGATTGGATAGAGTCGAAAAAACTTCTCGGATCAATCCATTTTTTCAATCACAAACATCATTTTATAACAAATCTTATCTCATTGTTTGCTCATTGTTTTCCAAATTGCGTTTTATACAAAATTTATTTTAATTTTTCCGGTGACAAATCAAAAATAATAATCATAAAAACCAAACAAATCGATCGAATTTACTGTTTTATTATTGAACAAATACGAAAAAGTAATGAAATGTACTCGCGTATTGAATGTAGGAAATAAAAATATTTTAGAAATTTCTTTTATTACCATCACAATAGTCATATTGTTACGACATTATTTTTAATTCAAACGGACTCATTAGCGTATTCGAAGGGGTTGCATTCGCATCTTTGACATTTTACCTGTGGAATAAAAATTATCGTGTTTCCCCTCCAAATATATCAACACTTATTATCGAATCAAATTAGAAATCTTGTATATTTTATTCCGTCTTATATTTTTATTTTTTATTTATTTATACATACTATTATGCGCGTTATAAACAACGTAAACGATTCGCTGTCGCACATTCGCGTCAAATTTTACATTTTATCTACGGGTGGTGTACGATTTATTTTTTATTTTTTCGTTTAATTTAATCAATATCGTTTAACGTGATAAAATAAACGATATTGAAAAAAAGTGGCGTCGACCAATCGTAATATTTACATAAAAAAAAAAAAAAAAAAAAAAAAATGGCCGTTGTCTCCAATAATATTAACGAACGCGTTGTAAACAGTAAATAAGAAAAACCTGATTTACAAAAAACATATTATATTATTTAGTGGTGTGTATAATATTACATATTATTATCATACGGTCCTGTTCACCGTGACAAGTCGCACACTGAGTAGGATATTTATTTTATGTTTATAACTTGTGTACGCTGTCGATAAATTTTAAATAATAACCATAGGAATGTGTTATACTACCACCGTTCTCACGGGTTTAAAAAAAAAAATCAACGAAACTCAATATTGAATACATTTTTTCGACACGACTGCCGTCCCGAGTAGTTGTTATTTACCAAACCTTGTATTTCTAGTAGGCGATTCATCGATAATTTCAATGCGATTAATACTTAACAATCACTTTTTTCTAATTTGAGTAATTTTCAATCCGTAGTGAATAATAACTTCAAACAGTTATGTAAAAAAAGTTCATTGAGCAAGTCTTTATGAAATATGGAACTTAGATAGGGAATAAGTGATAAATCCTTGGCTAAAAATATGTTTTCACCCAAATAAGAATTTAAAATAAAATCGCTTGATGGAAAAACAATATTACTATGCATAGTACGTGGAAATAATCAGTATTGTCAAAATTTCAGTTTTAAATGCGTGCAGAATAAAAACAGATTATCTCGTTAATATTTAAGAAACTTGGGGACTCCGAAAGAATAATGTACATTACAATTTGAAGTAATGAAAAATTTTTAATGGATTTAAAATTTGAAATTCTATCAAATGAAAGTTGTCAAAACACGAGATACTTTTAATATTTTTGAAAACTTTATCAAATCAAAGTATACACAACTGTCAATAATAATTTGAAAACATATTTTTAAGTTTTAAGCGTCAATATTTTTGGAGTTCTAAACTATTGAGAATTTTGAAAAATCACCTTTCTAAAGTAACAAAATTAAATTACATTTCTGATCTATAAAGAGGCTTGCTAAATTTTCCGGACAGCGAAAATCTCTTCAATGCTAGTGCTGCATTTTTCGAAATGAACCAACAATTATCTAGGGCCGTGTGCTCCGTGTTACGTTTAATAACTAAAATTTACAATTTTTCGATGTACGACTGAACGTTATCGGTCTGAGATCGACACCCGAAGGCCTCTACAAAAAACAAGGACGAGGACTTACAGGTGGGCTATCGCTTATCAATCCACGTATACGACGGGCAGGACGTACTTAAAACTGAACATCAAATCACTGCGTATTTTTGCCATACACATTAGTTTATTTTTTATAATTCACGCCGACACAGTGCGAATAACTATGCGCGTTTTATTCGAATTCCCAATTAAATGGCCCCCGGGATCCGAAGCGTCGTCATCGTGGTTCCAGGTCGAGTCACTGATCTCATAAAATGTTCTGCGCCAAGTGCCGCCCGTACACACACACACACACACATACACTGCAGTGCCTAACTAATCTGTGTTTATAAATTCCTCGACAATTTCACGTGGTGCACGTGATATTTTACTACCTGCCGAGAGAGTTAGCGAGGGGCGTGGGATTCGGTGATTTAATTCCGCTTTGACCGATCGTCATCGTTACGAAACGCACGGCATACCATTAACCCAAATCGTTTGCTTTGATACAAGTATTAACCTAAATCGTTTGCTGTTGCGCGACTACGGTTTTGGAACAAATCATTTACGCGGAAATTTCGTGTGAACGCGACGACGACGACGTTTACTTTGTTCGCGTTTTTCGCACACCGAATCATCCCCTGAATCGACTGTTGCCGACGGTGCGTTCTACCGTACCCTTTGCGTTTACAGCAAAATAACGTGTCAACAAAAATAATTATATTTCAAATTTATTCAAATTTATTACGAGGACCCGGATTTAAATGCACTAAAAACCATCGAAAAATGCTCTAAAATACAGCCAAAAATGTCCTTAAAACATGCAATTAACCGTAAAAATGTCCTTAAAAAATGCATTTTACCATGAAAATACTCTTAAAAAGGTCCTTTGTGTTTTCATATTTATAATTTGCTTTCTTATTTGCCATCGGCCAAGTCTAGGCATCCATAAGTAAATATAGATAGACATTATCGCAATTACAGAAAGATTTCTAGACATTTTTAAGGAAAAACCCAAAAAACATTTATAATATTTTGAATTAGTTAAATTTAAATCATTGATTCAAATTATGTACAGATACTAAACATTATAAAAATTGTAAGTATATTGTTGAAATATGCCTTTAAATGAATAAAATGACCGAAAAATGGTAAAATATGCTCTAAAAATGAAAAAACATCGAAAAATGCAAAATTAAAGTTTCACTTTTGAATTCTCTGTTACATGAAACAAATTATGTACTTGGAAAGCATTGTCTAAGATCACCAAAATAAATATGCATTTTGCATTGGAATCCGGGCCCTCCCTCCTTATTACTTATTTTTTTATTTATTTGTATGGCATGATAACAAATCGAAATTACAACAAATCAGAAAAAATAAATAAAATGAAATAAAATTATGACGATATATGACATGAATAAATTTAAAAATATAATAATCACAATGACAATAATAAAAACAACACAAGATCGCATGAAATTGTATAGTGACTAATTAAAATAACTAGTATTTAACTATTGTCCCAAGTCCACTTTGGTGTGGGGCGGTTCTTCACGGATGGACGTCCAGTTCTCTTATCCCTTTTATTGCCTCTTGAAGGGTAATTGCATGGTTTTACTATTATAGCTGATAACTACTGTACGGAAAATATTTTTGAAACGCGCTTAACCTTAACCCCTCCCCACCCTTTTTGACGTGTACAAAACAACGGAAACTCGCGCGCACAATCAATATCGTACATTCCGTTTTGCGATTAAAACAATCGAATGGCCGATATGAAAAAACGGGAAACGATCAGTAGTGATATGTCATAAAATTTAATTAAAATTAACGCGTTGAACGTATATATATATATATATAATATCACCCCAACGCGACTTTCAGTAGTAATCTGCAATTTAGGAATGTATTCCGGTATTAGTAAAATCGGAAGGGATGCTGTGCGACGCTCATAACCACCCTATAAAAGTGTCCTGGCCAGAGCAGCCCGCAAAATAAATATATAAACTCTATCATAATAATATATCGAGTAAATTATTTTGAATATTATTTTCTTATAAAAAAAAAAAAAAAAAAATTGTTATTATATATTAATAATTACGTTGAACGATTTACAAACCAGGTGAGTTTTTAGAAAGAGTTAAGTGAAATGTTGTTAGTAAATTCGATTTTATTCTTCGTGTGAGCAATAATAATTTATTACTTTTTTAGCACCATATAGAAATCTACAGGGCTCGAGACTTAAAGCACTTAAAATCATAAATTATACGCTATAAAAGTTAAAAAAATATGCTCTAAAAAGTTCCGGTAATAAAATGAATTCTTCGTTTTTTCATCCATTGTTTTAAACTCACAAAAAGCACATTCAATTTACATGAAATGAATAACCACTACCTGTTATGCGTATCTAAAATTAGTCCCAGCAAATAAACCACCAAAATGTAAATAATATCAGACATTTACTACTTGCAGTATTAACGAATTTTTGATAAATGCTTTTATTTACAAACAAGGAATCAATCATTTAATACTGTTCCAATAGTCGTCTATCACTGCAAACGGTGTAACATTTTCTTTCGCTTAATATACAATAGTGAATTCCGCGTTAATTAATAAAATAGTTAGAAAAATAATTACGAAAAACCTAATAATATAATTAATGCATTTTAGTTGAATACAATTAAAACGACACATCGTTTCAAACGCACAGTGATGTTAATACACGCCGTTCCAAGGGAAAGTAACCAGATGGCGTCATATGAAAGTATTTAAGAAGTTATGCAGAAACTCCTTTAAAATAATGGGTGTCTAACTTCATTATTTTTTAAGTTATAGGCGATTAAATCATTTTTATATCAAAACCAAACCTATCGAGCATTTTTTTTCTCTATCACCAAAACTATGTAATTTTTTCATTATTATAAAGCTTTTTAATTGTACTATCGAATAACATGCATAATTTTGTACGAAATTCATAAATGAATTTTTTGTGATAAAAAAATAATTGTATTCACCATTTTTTGAATGAAAATCACATTTAATTCCGAATAATGTTTCAATGAATACTTTTTTCTTCTTTTATTATTTTACAGAAATACACATATAATACCATAAAAGTTTTGCTTTCGTATCTTCCATAATTTCACAGTTATACGCTATTAAATATAAATAGTAAAGAAATTTCGATTACGAGAATTCTTCACTTATCATGTTTACAGCCTATAACTCTGGAGTAATGAAAGGTACAAAAATAAATCTTTTATGGTGTTGTAAGTTTATTTCTGTAGAATAATAAGAAAGAAGGAGAAAAAAGAAAGTGGTTATTACGACAAAATTTCAAGTTAAACGCGATTTTCGTTTAAAAAATGATGATCTTTCTAAAAAAAAAAAAAAAATCTCTTTTTAATTCCATTAAATTAATTTATGATTTATGTAGTTAATTATGCAATGTTATTTGATAGTACAATAAAAAAAAGCCTTATAATAAAATAAAAAATTACATGAAAAAATTAAAGAGTTTTGGAGGTACAGAAAAAAATTCAGTGTAGGTGCGTTGTTGATATAAAAATTATTGAACAGCCATAACTTAAAAAATAATGAAGTTAGACCAACACTTTAAAGATAGTTTCTGTATAACTTCTTATATACTTTCATATGACTTCCCCCTAGGACATCCTGTATATTTCAGATCATTGTTGACATCCTTATGAGACTTTAAACATATAGGTGTTTAAATGATTAAAATATTTAATAGATTAAAGACCTTAGGGGATGTATCGGAATACATTTTTTTCGCGTACGATTTAGTTATGTTGATTTTGCCTTCGTCCCCCACTCAACAATTTATTCCTGAGTTCGTCTCTGGCGGAGAAGATTGGCCGCAAGCACTACAATAATTACTGTCCGGTGATCTTTTTTTTTTTTTTTTTTTTTTTCAAAAACGAACGTCAACGAATAAGCAAACAGAAAATTGTCTCTCCGCTAACGAATCACTATTATACGTACCACGGGGTTGCAGTCTACCAGGATCAAGGACGAAAGAGGACACGTCGTATACGCACAATATATACGTCATAGGCCATGTGATTCATATACGTATAAATTATATGGACAAGTGTTGACTAATTACTAGTGGGGGCGGATTGACACTGCGAAAGTCCAGGAGGCTAAGTGTATATTATATGAAAATATTTTAATAACGAAAAGAAATCTGAAGTTTTTATGTAATTAACATTCATTCGAAGTGTAATTATTTAATTTCGATTTCATGCAGACAGAAAAACACACGGTGAATATTTTTTTCACAAAACAAAATCCTGAGCGTGAATTGAATACAAAATGAAAAACGTATCGTTTCATTTTAAGTGAAAAAAAAAACAAACTATTTTAAGATACGAGTTATACAATCATATAAGTACACTTATGTTGTTTTTATTGCATTAGTCCAATGGTTTGAGTTGTGTAATTCTCGTATCAGAATAGAATTCGGTTGTTTTACTGAAAATCAAATTCGTAATAAAGCGTTTTTAATTAATGCGTACTTATTTATTTATTAAAATTTAATTTGCCGAGTTTTTGTTTTTAATCTAATGACGAAGAGAAAAACCAATTTAAATATTAAGATTATTATGAAAGTAACAAAATGAAGTTTTTTCGTTACGAAATAATATTTACCTTTACTTAATGCGCTTTTTTTATGATATTTATCAATATATATATATATAATATGCTACCTTACTCAGAATTTCTTGGCACATTCACTTAAAAATATAACCAGTATTTTGGGGCTTAATAATATTAACGGTATGCGTTAGAAGTATAAGAACAAAAAAAACGCTTTCCACCCAGAGAAAATCAAAAATAATTTAGCATTTCTCGGAAAAATTTAAAAGTTTAAACACGGGAATTGGGAGGGGCTCGTGTCGTTTTAATTTTAAACCACCGTTTCCGTGATCCGAAAATCAAGCATAATTGAAATTTCGTTTGAAATATCGCCTTTAAATAAAGAGCACCCGTAAGGCGTTGCACCCTAGTCAACCCGAACCCTTAACACCCTTAAAACTGTCAACGCCCAAAACTCTTATTACTCGTATTTTTCACTCTTGGAACCTTCATATCACTTTATTTACTCATACAGGCAACAAGTTTACGCTAAAACCCGTATTTACCCGAAAGATATATTGATAATAAACACCTGAATACAAAATTTGTGTTTTATATTTCGGTGGTCAAACACCCGAAACCCAAAACCCGAATAATTAATTCGGTTGCTAAGCCTTGAACGAGTACCACGGTATAAGAATTGAAACTAAATACATAATTTGACTGGTTGTTTTTACGACCGTGAGTCAAATCAAAAAAAAAAAAAAACTTTTAAAGGTGATTTTGTAAAATTATGGGAGATTTTCTACAAATTTTGGAAAATCACTTCCTAAAAGTACCTCCTTGAGTTATATTCTGATTCAAAAAGTACAAGGTCAAAACCATTCGACAAGTATTTCTAAACGAAAACGTGTACACATTAAAAAATAAATAAATAAACATCCTTGTAAAAACACTAACTTATTCGCTCCGCTCAGAGACTCAAAAAACAACAACTGAAATCCGCCTCTCTCGAAATAGTTACGTTCGGTCCTTCCGGCGACGATTATACGCGACACACGGCTAATACTGTCGTCTCGATAACGGTTTTGCACGGAATTACGAGTGCGATTATTAATCTTATATTCATTTTTTCTCTTCGATAATGATGGCTGACGTCATTACGCATTTGAAGTTTTTTTATTTCCTATACCCACTAACAACCGTGTTATCTTTGTTTGCACAGAGCTGTAAGTCGAATTACGCGAATATGCGTTCATTAATGTCTATCCGAACGCGTCGGCATGCTGATAAAGAGAATTGTGGGGTGGGGGGTGGGGGTGGGAGAGAAATGAAATAAAAATGGCTCAGGCATGATGCTCAATAAAAACATCATGAATCGATGAAAATAATGGAAAATATTAATATATTATTTTCTCGACGAGATGACAACAGCACAGAGAACGGCCTGCTTCGGCAACGGCAGTGGACGATTTTCGTTCGGACAAAATTCTCGAAATTACATACGAGGAAACACAGTAAACATGCCCTATTTTGTAATATTTCCCATTTTAATTCTCATCCGTCTAATGATTAACAAAAATGGGTAGTTAAAAAATTGTCACGGCACGGTTCATCCGATTTTTATTCAAATTGATAATTTAGATCCAAGCTTTGAATTAATAAATTCTTTAATCAAAACGTGTCGTGGTATTGGCTTAGTCTTAGATCAAGTAACTATGTAGTTATCAAAGAAAACTCAACCAAACCGTGTGCAATTAATGAATTTAACTTTTTTCTTAATTTTCAACACGAGTTGGTTTAAGTTTTTAAGTGGTTTTGGAAAAAAAAAAAATCATTTTACATGATCAAAAAAAAAAAAAGTTTTATTCTAAATATGATATAGAAGTGGTTGAAATTGGCGATCTCTGTATTATTTTAAAAACAAAAACAAAATGTGCATTACGAATTTTTCGAAATAACTATTTGGTATACAATATCATTTAACCAAGATATTATTTAATTAAAACATCAATGATTTCTATATCATTTTCACAAATATCATGTCTGATATGTATCTAAAACACATTTTACAACTAAAGCAAAATTAACATTTCAAGTTCAACCGGTCATCAATTTGTGAATCGAGTAAACCTGCTGCAGTATTATGTTGAATTTTTCTAAACAGATTTTTTGCAAGAACAAAAATTCAACGAATCATAAATAATCTATAAGGCAATTACCACTACATGATAAAAACTCATATTCTTGTTTGGTTAAAATCTATATAAGAACACTTGAAATATCAAAACACAGCAAAATTTATATTTTTTATACAAACAGATATATTATAAGAATTTTAATGTCATTCTTCCAAAAATTAGTGTTGTGCTTAAGACTCGAGAAATTCTCCTATAAAATTTAAGTCTTGGTATCACGTATTCTTTAAAAATTTAAAGTAATAATATTTATTTTTTCTGAGCCTCGTTCCTATTATGACTTCAGACTTAAAACAATACCACAAATTAGTTGTTAAATCGAAAAAATATCAAAATATTTTATAAGAATAGCTGAAGCACGAACTTTTTCTATTATTATAATAAGGGTCTGGAACTTAAAGCATTTTCGTTCTTTTGTCTAGTTTATTTATAGAATACTTATATTTATTCAATTAGTATAGGTAACTCGTGTTAAGAAAAAAGTCAATGGTATTAATTTTATTGGTTTAATTTCCGTGATCATTTTAGTAATTTTGACGCATTTTTCTGTTGTTTTTTTTTTTAAATATATTTTCCTTTTATCTGGTTGAAATAAATCACACTATTTTGTACCCAACACATTTGATATGATAAAACTAAATGCTCAAAAATAGTTATATACCGTATATCCCAAATCTCCAATTAATAGAATTTTTTTTTTGGAAAATGAAGTATATAGATAAGTGTAGAATTCTGGTAGAATTTTTTTTTTTTTTACAAGTGCGTTATAGGCTGTTATAAATAAATAAATTGTATTTTTCGTGTATTTCACTGCATTTTAATTTTAATTTAAATATTGTATAAATTATACGCTAAATATGAATTATGGTTATTGAAAAACACGATATTCTTTGAAAAAGTTGAGTGAGTTCGTTTTAAAGTCATTTTTTTTTTTTTTTTTTATGTTGTTTAATCATTTGAACGTCTTTTTTCCGCGAATTTTTTAAGATTTTTAGGCCATCAAGGTAATGGATCTACGTAATTATATAGTTTACACAATTTAAATTGAAGCCGCCGATGAGTTGTGGAAAGTTTACAAATACTTTGAGCGAAGAGACAGTAAGGGGAAAGCTCCTTTTCTCGACTTGTGATTTCCACACGTCTCATCCCCTGCCGCAAGTCATTGCGAATTACGCCGTCCGTGTCCACGTCAATCAACGATCAAGCGAGTAGGTTGATGTGCGTCTTGATGCGGTAAACTAATTTTCTCACGACGGCGCGAAACGGTAGTAACATAATTGGGCGAGCCGCGCGCACGTCGGACCGGAAAAATGTGAAAAGAATAAGAAGGCGATAGGCAGTGTGTTGTTGTTGTGTAGTACACGTTATTTCCGACAGCGTTCCCGAACTCGGCAGACACAAACGAGAGAATAAAACACCGGAGACCGCCGCCGCCGCCGCGCAGTGGATTGTGCGGCGACTTCACACATTTCGAATTTTGTCCGTCTCTCTCGCCTCGGCGGGCCACGATGCGGCGGGCGAGAACGAACGGAGGAAAATAAGAAGAAGAAAAAAAATTACACTGATAATCGTCGGGGGAAATCGAAATGCCGACGTCAGCACACGCACAATGTACCCACAACAGACGCGCGGTGCCGGTAGTGTTATGGTCGTCATCAATCCGCTCTCGTAATAGTGTCTACACACACCGTCATGTGTATACACGCTTTTCTCAGGTATGTATACAGGGTGTATCACAGAGATCTAACAAACGCATTAACTCTTGTTCTAGTCCAGTGGTTTCCAAAATCTGATCCGTGGGCCCTATCAATATTAGGTGATCCAATCTAGGACGTCTTAGTGTGGACGCTTCGGCGAAAATTGTTTTGGCCTTGGGCCGTTTTCACATAGGACCTCTTTGGCGTTCAAAATACAAACATTTTGAATTTTAAAAATAAATATAATCATAATAATATGAAGAAAAACGATTAGGGATACATTTAAAAGAAAACATTTGAAATTTTAAAAATGAACATAAAAAAAAAAAAAACAATTGAATTTAATAGCAACTTATATTTTAATCTATGCCCCTTAAAAAAAGTTAATTATGTTGCAGTTGTTGTTATCGTCTAAAATTATATAAATTTTTTTGTCGACATGAATATACGTAATAATATATACATCCTTTATGGACAAATTTTTCTCGCACGCGAATGCTCTTTTTACTTGAAACATTGTCGATTACAACTTTACTGATTAGTTGAATATTTCTGGATTGCAAATGCTCTCTATTTAAGCTATTGTCCATTAAGAATTTCGACTGATAATTGGATACAATTTATGATAATTTTATAACTGATTAAATAAAATATCCAAATGTCAAAATAGTAAAACAAAAGAAATAATAGAACTATTTTATAAATTTTTCTTGCCTTTATTTTCACGTTCAAACAAAATTTTAAAGTATAAATCCTAAAAACAGAGGTTAAGCATAAATTAAAAAAAAATACTCTGACCAATTTTAGTTTTATTTGTTGGTTCTGAACTTAATGCTAGCTAATCGGAAACCACTGTTTTAGTCGATATTTTAAACCTTTTCGATTTATTTTTGATTAACTAAAATACCTTTGCTGGGAGTCATTTCTTTTAAAAATCATTACTTAAAGAATATCTGTTACTGATTTTTCGATTTGGTTACTGTCAGGGAGAAGGCATTTTTCTCTCTCAGAGTGAACTATCTTAACTTGTTATAGATTAGTGTGTAATCAACATTTAAGACTAATTTTATTTTATTTATTTATAAGTGATAAATAGAGCCCACAAGGGCGAGTATACTAAGAGAGGTACAGGTGTGATATTCACAATTTTAGTTAAAAAAAATGGATGCAAAAATCGGTTATGTTAAAGATGATTGTCATTAAAGTGGGTACTCGCTCATAGCAGAAATTCAGTGTACGCCACTGAATGGAGATATGAATACAGTGATATATAAGTAAAATGTTAACTTATAATTAAGGATGGTTATTATAATATGGTTAAGGATTCGGTCTTCCGGTTTAGATAGTACGTGATGTTGTTTAGAAGAGAAGGGTGGACAAACGTGTGATTATTTCTGACTTGACGACTGAAACTCTAAATTCAATTCTCCCCAAAAATCCAGAACAATCAGTATTACCTCTTATTAGACGAGAAACTTAATCAAATACAGACGTCATTGTTTTAAGGTGTTTAAACCGCGAGGCTTTAGAACCGCATCGGCCATTCCTGATTAATAGGACACGCTCTAATTTCCAACTCGTTGGATACTTCCTATAAAGCTACCAAATTCAAGTGTTAACCAAACAAGAGAGGTGTATACCAGGTACCAGGTACTTCTTTATTTAATGTCTGAGAACTCACAGCATGTTCTTTTAATACATTCCTAGGTTTTAACTACTAGTAGTTTTACCCATTCACACGACACATCAACCGAATAGTGAAACCATTGCGTAAGGAATATCCATGGCACAATGTTTCTCTTCGAGGGGAAGAAATTCCAGTAGTATTTTTTTTTTTTTTTTTTTAACGAAGTCTAAATAACGTTTATTGTGTTCTTCTGAAATATTTTATTCTACTGATTCCATACGGGACGAGAAGAGTTAAGCGTTCGACGGATCTTTTCGACACACCCTGTACACGCATATCTAGCTCGGAACAAGAGGTATCATTACAGCGACAACGCTTCAATATGAGTTTACACACGAGCACGACGTATAGACCCATACGACTGTGCACGTAATAATATAGTACCAGAGCGAGATTTTACGTCGCGTCTCGGTCTCATCAATCATCCGCGTAATAACAATCACATAACGACAACAACAATAATAATAATAATAATAATAATAACAGTAACGCGAGCACATACTACTACACTCGTCTCGGTTATGGCTTTTATTTATTTTATTTTTTCCAAAACACCGCTCTGATATCCGTATTCGGAGAGATACCGCGTGTGCGTTATAATATTATACGTATAGAATATACGTTGTCGTATAATAGGTAAAAGGTGCTCATCAGTGCACAATGTATATTGAACGAAAATTGTGTGTTCGTACGCCACCGGATCATTACACGCTCGCACTATTGTAATGACGATAATTATTATTTATTATTTTATTATATAATTATTATTATTATTATTATGCTTGTCACCGCGGTCGTAAAAATCGGCGGCGGCTGTGGCGATTCGAAACACATCGTATGCCCCCTCAGCGTGGAGACTATTAACGCAATTAAGGCTAAATATTTGGGGGTGAGGGACTAAAATGTTTATCAACTGATTGAGCCCCCGCAAAGTACATTAACCTTAAGAAATTTTCAAAAAATCTGAGGGGACTACGAGTGGTTTTAATTCATCAAAATCATTTTAATATTATACGCCACTGCAGTGTGCAGAATCAGTGGCGTACCCGAAAGAAAGCATCTCCCCCTACCCTCTCCCACTAAGAGCTGTTTTGAAAGCACATAATTCACTTTCAGAACTAAAAATTTTTAAATTAAAGATAAATCCAAAAAATATTTCTTGAATTTACTGCGAATTTTAATAATATTGTCAAGCGTAATAATATTATCACCATTAACAGTAGTGGTTAATCGAAATTTATACGTTCGATTAGCTCAATTAGCTATGGACAATATTTAGACATAGATTATTATCATTAATTATAAATTTTTATTAATCACCGGCTCATTTGCCTAATCATCAACGGTTATTAATCAAATGACAGTATTATTGTGATTTGCAGAAAAAACTTTAAAAAAAACTGTAGAGAATGACAAATTATATACCTTTATTAGAACTTTAACCTCTTATTTTTTTTTTTTTTAATCAAGTATAATAAAGAGCTATTTTGATTTTTTGGACCATAGAAGTTAAAGTTCCAAAATTTCTAGTGTTCAGAGTTCTAATAATTGTGAAAATTCGACATTATTCACTTCCTAGCACTAATATCGCGTAAAATATTGTCTAAAATTTATTTAAAAAAAAAAATATTTCAGTGCTTTCTTTTATTTACATTTTTAAAACTGAAAATATGAAGTTTAAGGTTTTTTTAATACCAATAACATATACATCAATGTTGACAAAATATTATTCGACTGACAATAAATTAAATTATATATATATATATATATATCAATTTATTATGTTATAAATATACTTAAAAAGAAAATAAACTTAACGTATAAATGTATTTAAACAGTATTTTGTGTGTTTATGGTTTGCATTGAAAAATGAAATCGTAATGAAAAACTCGAGTTTCAGATTGATTATGTAGTTTTATTATTCAACTTTATACGAATAGGCGCTTATTGGACACCGTATTGTTTTCAAGTTTTCAGTGAGATATTTTTCTCCCCTCAAAAATAAAATGCTACATGCCACTTACAGGATAACGGTTCACGGTAACCTAACTTTTTTTCGCGCCATTTAATTAACGATACTTATGCGCACTTAACCTCATTTAATGGAGAAAAATATATCATTATAACGTGTAAAGTTCGCACGACAATAACGGATTGGAAAAGCAGTGGCTGTTAAAAAAAGTTCAACAAATATTTCAATAAGTACAATATAACTCATAACGAAATATTAATGATTTTACCAGGAATTGAAACCAATATTTCTTGAAAAAAAAAATACAGTTTCACAATGGGCACTAAAAAGCTGACAAACGTTTTTCAGGATTTAATAACCACTGATGAAAAATACAATTAGTTCTTAAAAACCATCACTAAGACAAAAACTGAATACATCATTGGTTTCAAAAGTTACGAAAAGAGGTTAGAAATCGATATCGTATCTCCTTACCCTTGGAAAAGATATCCTACGATATTTAAATCACTTCACAGGAAAATCTTACCTCCCCAGTTAGTAGTAGTAAGGAGTGTATAAATATCAAAGTATAATTTTATTTTAGGAGGTCTAAATATCTTAGGATAATCTTATTGGGGGTTTAAACTGTTCTAGAATATTCTGATCGAGTTATAAAGGGGTAAAAATTAGCAGTTATAACGGGACACATTGTGATTCCATGACGTCAATATACAGTTATAACTTAATACAAATCAAATATAGTACAATAACATATGAGAGGGTCAAATACAAGGGAAAGGGAGTGACAAAAATTGAAAAATTTAGATATTAACTGTAAACTATGAAATATGTAAATGGCAAGGAGATGTAAGTGATTTTTTTTTTCTTATTAAGGGGTACCATTTGTTGCCAAAAAAATGTATTACATTTTAATACGGTTACTTTAAAGTGATTTTTTTTTTTTTTGCACATTTAGTTTTCGTCACTTGCATCCCTTTGAATTTGACCCCCTCGTATAGTGTTCGTGTGTATGTACATACCGCGTGAATGAGCCAACCGTAACCACTACACAAAATACTACTCGTATAAACGCGTGTTGACTGCACTTACCTGGAAAAAATAAATAAGAAACAGTTTAAAATACATTCGGTTAAAAATATATAATTTAATACTTTATTTGAGATCTACGATCGTAGTGCATAAAACTATAATAATAATACTCGCTATATTTTATACCGAAAATGCGCGTAAAATTTCAAAAATTTATCGCGTGTTTTATGTGACGAGATTTTTTTTTTCTTTTTATGTGTGTATATTTATCAAGTTTTCCATAGGCGTTAAATATTATTATTCTATACCCGTCGGACCTGTGTCATGCAAATAAAATTGTGGCGTTAGGTCAGGGTAAGGGTGGACAAACAATCTGTTTTGTCGTGAAACGTTATTACGCAATAAAATGTTTTATTGCACGTCCATCATTGTGTACGTGGTTTTATGTACTCGTTTACATACACCGTACGTACTGAGGGTGAGGGGGTGCCAGGTGTACCTGGGCCCGTCCTGAAATTTCGCAATCAGAATCATAAAAGTATGCTAACCGTTGGGTCAGGAGTGCGTTTTGTATCTGATGTTATACAACGAAAACGCATAATTTTAAAAGTAAATGATATGAAAAAATACATGATGTCAATGGCCCGTGACACTGCAATATTTAATTTAATGTGAAAAATGATATTTTTCTTCGTTTAAAATTTAATAATAGTCAAAATTTATTCTTAAAAAAAAATCGTACAAAACAGTCAATAAACAATTCATAAATATAAATAAAAACTTGTGAAAATTGAATAAAAACGGTAAAATATGCCGGAAACTAGAATTTCACCCATTATCGACAATAACATCATAAATGCTGAAAAAACTTAATCAGTTTTGAAACAAACGCTGAATTTTGGATTATATTTATATATATATAAGTATATTTTGTTTAAATTTTTTTTTTTCGTAGAAATGTTTGTCTAAACGACTCGCAGAATAGATTTTTAAATCGGAAATCGGATCATAACAGAACTTTAAAGAGGACAATTTTCAAAATTCTTAAAACACTTTTCCCAAAAACAAGAAAAAATACAGAAAAATTAAGTAAAACCTGTAAAAGAGATATAATTGAAATAAATTTTAGTAATTTAGATATAAATTTGAAACTACTAAAAGGACTAAAAACTTGAAATTTTCACCCATTATAAACAATGGTATTGATGGGAAACATTTTTCAAAAGTAGTTGACTTAGGAAGATACATATAGAATTCTCAAATTATTTTGCGGTTTGTAAGATTTTGTCTAATCATATTTAGAATTCTCGATGTTATTAGCTGAAAACTTACGTAACATTACTTCACTGACATAACAAGTTATTATATTATATTTTTTTACAAGCGTATATAGTATGAAATTGGTTATTTTTACGTAAAATAATGATCAACATATTTTCAATGAAAACCTCATAACATATTAAACTGTAAAAACGGTAAAAATTTCCGTCGACCAAAAGATTTCTCTCGTGTTTTCCTACTTGTGGTGAAATTTCCAGAAGAATCGACTCAAAGAACGAGTTTTTAAGAATCTTTTAAAGTTAGATTTATTTCTCAAATGACTGTTAATCCAAAAATGTACAGATTTCTTTTCGTTACACATTCAATTTATAATTTTAGGCTGAACAATTTTATACAATTTTACTCACTAACAGAATCTCACGGACCAAAAATCCAAAATTATGAATCTAATCGAATTCATAATAAATGTGTATATGTATGTTAAGTATTTTTTTTTAGTTTTATTAAACTTGATAAAATAATAAGGTTAGTAATCTGACCCTTAAACTTTTTACTTAGTAATTTTCATTTTAAAGTGATGAAACCATAAATAATATATTGACGTTAAAATTTATAGAAAAAAAGTTTGAATTTCGTTTTTATTTAAATTGCCTGACTTTAATTTTTGTGTTTTTACAATAATGTTTATTTTTTTTGATTTTTTTTTCTGTTTACAGCTTTTCGTATGGAAATACTTGTCCAAATGTTTCGATCAGCAAATTTTTGAAACCGTATTTGCCTCTAGATAATACTTTAGGTAGGTCATTTTTTGAATTTCTCAATTCTTCAACTTTTTTTTGGAAAAAAATACCCAAAATATGACAGAAAGACTCAAAAACAAAACAAACATTTTTTGATCCGAGCTATATGAAAATTTAAACATAAATAGAAAATAATATAAGAAAGTTTTTGGCGTAAGAAAATTTTGGAAATGTAAAAAAAAATATTGGACATTTTTCTAACATTTTTTTTTCTCATTTATTTTTTATATTACTAACTTTCTTCGTTCAGAATCCTTTTATTGAAGAAACGATTTATCGTTTCTTTAAAATTCAATACACCCCCCGTCAATAGAATCCCACCCATCGTGCCAAGAACACCCATCATGCGAAGTGTGTCCGGATTTTTCCCTTATATATTAGAAAAAAAAAGTAAAGTAAAGTAAAGTAAAGCAAAGTATAGATAAGAAAGCTGGACATAATTTTTGATTATAATTTCCAATTTAATTAAATAATCGATAACATAAAACATAATGAATTTGAAAAAAGAAAGATATTTCATTATATTTTTTTTGTTTTTGGATTTTTTTCTTGGAGGTCTATCCGTAGATTTTTCGTCTTTGGATTATTCGACCAATCCCCCCCCCACTAAAAAAAAAAAAAAAAAAAACACGTCATCGTCAACGGGTCGTTCAAATCCCTTTATTGCTCATCGGCGGCCACATGACAGCGTTGCTGGACGTACATATACACGTGACACGCGTCCGAGCACGTCATATGACGAAAATTCGTACAAGCCGTCTAATTGAAACGCACACGACGGGTACAACGACTTTGGTGCGATGCTTTTTGTTCGAGTTTTCCAGCTTTTGCAGAGCGCACAGCACAGAGTAGAGCCAGTAGCGGATCCAGAAGCCACCCAAGGGGGGGGCGAATTTTCAAAAATGAAATACCTTTTTTCCTGTTTAACCTGTAATTTATTGGAGGCTAAATATTTGCATTATTTCACCAATACAGTAAGTTGATCCGCGGCGCGCATTGTATTTATTATAAGTATCATAAAAATAAAAATATTGGCATTTAGTGAGTTTCAGCCCAATATTATAATATAAAAATAACATAAAAATACAGCCC
>JAIPRM010002193.1:13700-31990 GCA_025469315.1 Stegophylla sp. TES_Ste_2020 | reverse complement strand
ACAAAGACATTCTCTTTTTTTTTAATTTCACTTTTACTTTACTTGTTGAACAATTTTAGAATAAGAGATTTTTGTCCAATAGTATCAATCTGTTAGTTTAAGTTCTGTATAGTAATGTGAAAGGTCGTTTTTTGAAATTCTCAATACCGTTCTCAAAATTCGACAAAAACACCCTTAACGCGTTTTTTTTCAATTCAAACTTTATGAAAGTCCAATCGAATATAGACTGTAATATTAAATAATTTTTTGGCGGACAGATATAATAAATTCTAAGTGAAGCAAGGAAGCTAGTGTTTGCACAATAATGTTTATTTATTTTTATTTTTGTCTGTAAACACTTTTTCGTGTGGATATACTCGTCCAAATTTCTTGAACAGCAACTTATTAAACCGGATTTGCATCAAATGTTACTTTAGAGAGGTCATTTTGAGACTATCTCAATTATTTATTAAAATTATTTAAATGTTGGATTTTTTATTATTAACCTTTTTTTGTTTTATAAACACTTTCCTTATTCAAATGGTAATTCTAAATCAAAAAGTTTCGACCATCAAATTTTTGAAACTGAATTGGCTTTGGATGGTATTTTAGGAAGGTCATTTTTCATATTTTTCTCAAAATAAATTATTGTTTTCTTATTTTTAAATAAATAATTTAATAAACAAGTTATAAAGAAAAGTGTGTACTTTGCTCATCGGAGTGTTCTTCACACGTCGGATGGGATTCTCTAAAAATATGTATTGAATTTTAAAAAACGATAAATCATTTCTTCAATAAAACGGTTATGAACAAAGAAAGGTAATAATATATAAAATAAATGATAAAAAAAAAATGTTAGAAAAATATTCAAAATTTTTTTTTCACATTTCCAAAATTTTCTTGCTCCAAAATCTTTCTTATATTATTTTCTATCTACGTTTAAATTTTCATATAGTTCGGATCAAAAAATAGTGATTTACGAGTCGATTTTCTTAAATTTGTTAAATTGAAGAATTGAGAAATTTAAAAAATGTCCTGTCTAAAGTACCATCTAGAGAGAAATCCGGTTTCAAAAATTTGCTGATTGAAATTTTTAGACAAGTATTTCCATTCGAAAAGTTGTACATAGAAAAAAAAAATAAACATCATTATAAAAACACTTGCTTCTTCACTTCGTTCACAATCCTATATATATATAAATCAATATATGTAATGAAGGATACAAAATTAGACTTTTAATTTTTTTTAATTTAAATCAATAAATTGGCTATTAGGCAAGTTATAATATTTAAAAAATGATGTATGAGTTCGTGACGGCGGCCAAATTATGACGCACGCTTATTTTTCAAATGAACGTCACTGACTCAAAAATGGTCGTTGACATTTTTAAATGGTATTTAAATTGTATTTAACTAACCAAGAACTACAATTTAAGATGGATTCGATTTTTTTAGTTTTATGGTCCTTAAATTTGTGCACGATTCCGTATGCCGATGAGGACCGAACGAAATCGTCCTATACCTATTTAAACTCTCCGTAATCAGAATAATGTTTATATTATACTACATAGCATTGTATTAAGGTTCAAAATTTACCAGAAATATTCTTATTTCTTAACACGTTGTCCCTGTAACGAAATTAAAATTAAAAATATTTTTCATTTATTAGGAATAAATAATATGTATATTTATATTATAACATCAAAAAAGCTTGTGCTGACCAATTCCCTCAAGAAAGGGTTTAAAACTAAACAATATATTTTAATGTGTGCTTATGTTTGTATTTCAGGCCGAGAAAGACGATTAATAAGGGAAGTACGGGCGTATGGTAAATCCGGACTACATAATGTCAAGGATAGTTTGGATACGCAAATATCCAGATAATTGAAATGCAAAACTTTTAAATAATCAATATTTTTATAATAACATTTATATATGTACGATATTTAAAAAAAAATTTTAAACGCACCAAGTTTTGAAAAATTACTATATTTTAGTCTGTTTCTTATTTCACTAGGTATATGGGATAAATATATTTATTAAATATGTATAATGGGTAAGGGAATGAATAAAAATCTATTTTTGTTTTTCGTAAATATTTTATGTTAAAAATAATTATTTAATCCAACACGATATGTACAACATGCAAATAAATACTGTTTTATGTTACGGCTGTGTTCTGTGAAAAACTTATATAATATTAAGTGCTCTTCAATTCGAAAAAGGTTAATAACCACTGATATAATATTAAATAATAATATAATTAAATAATAAATATCAATTGATTCTATGAGAAAAAACTTGATTTTACGATTTTACATAAGTAAAAGTCAGGGATTCTTACCGGGGATTTTATAACGTATATCTTTTAAAATATATATATATATATATGTGTGTGTGTGTGTGTGTGTGCGAGCGCGCGTGCCGTCATTTTCAACACGCTCACCAAGGGTATTAAACCCGAAGAGTGAAGGATATCTGTGGTGCGAAGTATGACCGGCTTTCTTGTCTATACTTTACTTTAGTTTACTTTAATTTATTTTCCCTTACTTAACTTTACTTTTCTTATTCAATATGTAAAGGAAAAAAAATTAAATGAAAAAAAAAAAAAGTAGAAAAACATCCAAAAATTTTTTTTCACATTTTCAGAATTTTCTTGAGCCAAAATATTTCTCATAATTATTGTCTACCTATGTTTGAATTCTCATAAAGTTTGGATCACAAAATGATAGTTTTCGAGTCTTTTTTGTCAAATTTTAGTTAGTTATTTCCAAAAAAAAAAAAATTAAATTGGAGGATTGAGATTTTTAAAAAATGACATCTTTAAGTTACTTACTAGAGGGAAATCCTGTTTCGAAAAGTAGCTGATCGAAAATTTTGGACAAGTAGAGCTATACGAAAAAATGTACACAGACAAAAAAAGAAAAAATAACAAAAAAAAAGTGTGTACTTCGCTCGTCGGGGTGTTCTTCGCAAGAAGAATTGGATCCTCTTGACAGGTGTATTGAATTTTTAAAGAAACGATAAATCATTTCTTCAATAAAACGATTCAACCAAGCCACAAAACATTACTTGACCTCGTGGCTGAAATAGTAGGTTAGATAACCGAAAATATTGAATTTTCAAAATGGAATAAAATAATTAGAAATCTATTGTTGCTCGTGGATTTTAATTCACACTATCGTATTCAGCGTCGAAAAATACATAAGGTGCAATGAAACATTATGAACCTTCAGCAACCACGTGTTTATAATCTACAGATATCTCTTAATATCTGTCTGTATTTTCTCAGATTTTTTTTCAATCAAATCCTTGTAAAATGTTTAATTATTCGTCCGTAAGAAATTTTAATGCACCAAAATATTCGCAATGAAATTCTCTATCTAGGCACCGAATTTTAAAACAATAAAATTGGTTTGGCAAATTTTCTTATAATATGTACGTTGAAATGCGTGATTTTAGAGAAAACTAACTGAATTTCGTTGAAATCGTAACTTCAAACGGATATAAAAAAAAAGTTACGTACGATTTTAGAGATTTTTTTCAGGTCAATTTGACATATATGTCAGTGAGATCATATTAAATATTCAAGTCTTAGTATCAAAAATCAAAATTTTTATTACATAAAAACTAATAAAAAATTAGAAATTTCCGAAATTTTCAAAATGCTGTACTTAACTCATAATCGATTAAATCTTTTTGAAATTTGTATGAAATGTTCTAGTAGCTATTTTTAGTAGTTAGTGAAAATTTTATGGCCCTAGCTGCATTATTTTAGAAGTTACGTCAAAAAGTAATTGTCAATTTTTCGAAAGTTGCAGTAATTGAATATACTGACGTTTTTTGTAAATTTTTCGAAAGTTTTTCTCTGTTTTTGGAAAAAGTATTGACAAATTGGAAAAATGACCTCTTTAAAGTGCCATCTGGGCACGATTCCGGTTCTATAGGGATCCTTATAAAAATTTTTGGAAAAGTATTTCTATACGAAAAAGGGTTTCCAGATATAGAAGAAATAAAATAAAAAAATAAATAAATAAATATCATTGTAAAAACATTAGCTTCTTCACTTCGTTCAGAATCTAAAAAAATTAGTCCTTTTTCTTGTTTTATTCGTTTTCTTTTTCGTTCATCTTTGCGGCAATATAATTTTCGATCGCCGTTCGCCATTGAGCCAACGATAAATATGAGTATTTTTTTGCTAATCATTCGGCAGTGTGACAACAACTCGTGTTTAAATTTTTATTTTATTATTTAAAACCAAAATTAATTATCCTCTTTTACCCGTGCGGTAACGAGTTTTTACTAATTTTCGTAAATAATAAACTTGTTACTGTACCCGGTAATTGCCATTGCTCCGACACAACATTTTGTCAAATAAACAACAATTGCCATCTCCATCGTTGTGCGAGTTATTATTTATAAATTATTTCGTGTAGCCTACGTCGTCGTCGTGTTATCATTGTGAACGTGTCGTTGTGCAACTATTGAACTGTATTGCGTTCCATTCATCCATAAGTCCGCCAGCATAAGGTGTGTGTGTGTGTGAAGCAACCCGTGGCCATACGTATACCTAAATGAAGCACTGAAATGGAATACGCTTGGAGGAGTGACCTGTTGAAAAGAATCAAATTATACCGTATCGAAATATTGTATCCATTGCTAAAATCGGATCACTGATAAGGAACTGTTATCATACTTTAAAATTAATGTTATTGTTTTTGTATATCTTATCTAATATAATATGATAATATGAAAATTTAAAGTGGTACCAACCAAATAAGAAAAAAAAAATTATATTTCTCAAAATGGTCACTCTTAGCTTATTCCATTTGATTGCTTCAATTCACTATACGTAACAGTATACGGTATGGCCACTCTATATTGTATTCTTTACTCTATGGTGTGAAGTGACCATGGTCGTCCTGAGTTAACAGTCAACCAGCTTTCCATATAGTTACCATCATCCGTAGAATTAATTTCAGTATAATTGTGTTGATCGTTTGGTACCAATGTTTGCATATCCAAGAAAATACAAGGCAAAAAAAAAAAGAAGTTATTTTTTCTTTCTTTATTTATTTAATTTTAATATTATTGTCCTCGGACAGAACCAAGGTGGTCCTTACACACCTACATTTTGGTCCTACCGGATTCAAAACAAAACGAACCGTGTAAATATTATAAAATTTGAAATTCGTGTGTGATAAAATATTTATTTAAAACATTTAATTAACTTTCAAAAATCACAAAATATTATAAAATAATTTTTAATTTTAAAGAAAAATAAAAAAAATATGATACTTCAGATTTTGAAATTCATGAAAATTAAAAGAAATAAATTAGTGCATGGAAAAGAATATCAGCTGGCAGTGATTTTCATCATAACTTTCATCGGCAACTGCTCATATTGATAACCGATATAAAGTATTGTGGCGGCAATGGCCACAGTACATAATGAAATATTGTCTTTACATTAAACATTGTAATAATGAATTTAAAACTTGAAATTTATAAATTATATTATCTAAGTTTAAATTTTCATAAAATTTGGATAAAAAGTTTAAGGTTTCCGAGTCATTTTTGTCAAATTTTATATAGTTCCCCCTCAAAAAAAAAAAAACAAAAAATTGAAGAACTGAGAAACTCAAAAAAATACCCTCTATAAAGTACCAACTAAAGGAAAATCCTGTTTAAAAAAGTAATTACTGTTCGAGACTTATGAACAAGTAGATCCATACGAAAAATGTTTACAGAAAAAAGAATAAAAAAAAAATGAACATCATTGTGAAATTTTTTTTCTCATTAAATTTTGTTTTCCTTTTCTTTATTTATTAGTTAAATAAAATTAAAATAAAGTAAAGTAAAATAAAGTGAATAGTCGAAGTAAAGTAAAGTATATACTAGGTATATGGTATAGTAAAGCAAAGATAAGTAAAGTATAGACAAGAAAGCCGGACATACTTCGCACCACGGGTATTCTCGCTCTTCGGGTCAGAAATTCTTGGTGGGTTTGTTGAAAATAATGACTATTATTGTTCTCTATACTATTATTAACGCTTCGCTCAGAATCGTATTATTGATGAAATGATTTATTGTTTATTTAAACTTCAACGCATCCACCAAGCGATCCAAGAGTATCCAACCCGAGGTGCGAAGAATATCCATGGTGCGAAGTATGTCCCGTTTTTAAGGTGTGCATTTGTCGGGGCTAGGTAAATTGGGTCCGCGAAAATTTGGGTACCCTTTTAAAGCGGTTAATTGAGTCCCGGGTATAAAAAGGTGATAGGTAAGATGGGTCTCGGCTAGAAGTCTACTTACCTACTTACGGACACCAGTGAATTCTACGCACCGATAGATAATCAAACATTACAAACAATAACTATACATAATATAAATATTATACATTTATATATATATATATTTTTATTTTTAGTTTAGTAAGCTCATACAGAAGTTATAACACAGAAATAAGTGATTTTTTAAAATATTCTTTTGGATTGCCATTACTAAGACCTGAAGAAGTTAGCGAATGTTTTGTAGAAGATTTAATGACCACTGCGCGTACAACAAATGAGTGCGAATCATATCATTGTCGATTAAACCAAAGCTTTAACACCCCCTATCCTAATATTTGTAATTTTGTAAACGAACTATTAAAAATACAATCAGAGACGCATGTAAAATTACGAAGCACAAAACAAAAAAAGAAAAGTACGCTCAATAAAGAACAACATTTAAGGGAAAAAATGACAAAATACACCACTAACTACTATCACGGTAAGCCGATTTGAGTTTGTCAAATCATTATCTTTTAAGTTTTTACCGAATACATAATTTTTTTTTATTATATATACCTATATATTTTTTTTTTTTTTTGACATAATTTTATAATAATAGAAATGTAATTTTTTCTTTTCTTTTTTTTTTTTTGACATTGTATAATATGTCTATTCACGTAAAATTAACGTTGACAATAATAAAGATGTAATTTTTTATAAATATTTTTTTGTGTAGCATCTTTTCTGAAAGGTTATGTTCCTGAGATGGTATTTTACAGAGGTCATTTTTCGATTTTTGAAACTCTACTAACAGATATAAATTAAATTCCTTCTCACTTATACCGGTTACTGCACAGACGGCATTTTTAATGATAATAATAATAATAATAATAATATTTTTCCCTGGATCCAATTTACCTTTTACCGGGACTCAACTTACCTAGTACTTTTTTTCCCCCGGGACCCAATTTACCGAGATAAGGTCTATTGGGACCCAATTTACCATTCCCCCATTTAGCGGCACTCCTTGAATCCCTGCGTCTTTGGACAACAGCCCCTTGCGCCCTCGTACATAGATAAACCAAGGCATAGAGTCTACAAGTGTGAACTATTAATTATTAATATTTGAGATTACAGGTATTAAACAAAAACCTACCAACATATATATTTTTTTGTTTTTCGATTGAGTCAGTACCGCCGTTAATAATAATAATAATAATAATAATAATAATAAATAATATGTAAAAAATAAATGTCTGAAAGGACTTAATTGACGAAAAAAGTTTTATTTTTTAATAAATTTGTGTTTTTTAATTTTATACCAATTATACCTATAGTTATCTAATTCTAACCATTTTAATTTAATTATTGAGTTATTTTTATTTTTGATATCGTAATGGTTGTGTAATGTTATTTTTCTAAAATATTATTTTGTTTAGAAATATTTTGTTGTAAAGAGATGTCTTTTTTCTAGAAATATTATTAAGAGAGATATTTTGAGTGTTGACCTTAAACCAAAATTACGCTTTCAAATTCTATGATTTTCAAAAGAATTAGGTGTCAATATAATGAGACGAGAAGTACAAACGGTAAGAACTATATAATTTTTCATTGTTTTCTTGCTTTGTGATCGAGATGAAGTGTTACGATTGAATAGAATTATATATATATATATATATATATATACACATAGTAGTGTTATTCCTTCTATGTCAAATTGTCAAACACCTAAATTTTGATTTCGGTTTGAATTTCAGGAACGCTCGAATACGGTTTTGCAATACCATACATAAAACAATGTAGCAGAAATCGGCAAGTGTCTACATATTTAGGTCACATATATGTTTTATATTTTTTTCAAATATATATATATACTCGTATATATAATTGTATTTTAGTATTCCTTAAATACAAAAAATATAAAAAATGGTAAATTGTACATAGTTGTAGAGTTTGCAGGTGTACACGTATGCGAAAGTTTAACAATATCACATAATATTAAATGCTGAAACGTTTTTCCGATCAAACTGAACGTTCTGAAAACGTTTACATAAAAATTAAACTACATTTTTCGTTAAAAATATTTATGCTTTACGATAAATATTAAACTGACGAAAAGATTGGCAAGCATAATATCATTGATTATTAAAATACTATAAAACTATATTATAAGTATTTATAATCAATGATAATATTATGCAATTTTTCGAATCAATATTTATACACTATACCTACTCAAAATTGACCGCTGGTAGCTGTGGACACTATTCACGCACCGTTTCTATCTGGGTCATTGTTCCTTTTTGAATTCAAATTCTATTTTTTGTTCAACAATATTTTCGTTGTTAAATTCTTTAACGAAGTTCTACAGTCGCACTGTACGATCTATGGAAAATCTAAGACGGTCACACTGATAATAGGCGCAATTAGAGGGGGGTTTGAGGGTTGGCTTAGCCCCCTCAAAACTACTCAAAGCCACTCCAGAATTTATGAGAATTACATAAGGTTAATATTTTTTTTAGGAGCTAAATCAATAAAATAAACATATTAGCCCCCCCATAAAAAAAAAAAAAAATGTTTTCCAAGTTGCGCTTATGACACTGATTATTAAAAACATTCATAACATTATGTCTCTACAGAATCGGTTATTTTTACGTAAACTTATGATTTTTTTTCTCTACATTTCTACTGTACATACGTATTCTTAACATATCAAAATATACTGAGTTTGACGTCCTATACCTGCGTAGGTAAAAATTAAATTCGTATGAAATACCTACCATGTACTGAACTAAACGACGAATGGAGGACACGTATACAGAGTGCACACCGAATTAGATCAAATTTTTCTACATTATATACGTAATATTGAAGGTTATTAGTGCATATTTTAACGACTTTTTCTTGTTTTGAATAGTATAAGTTTTGAACCCTGGTTATGACTTATAATAAATACGCAAATACGAATTTAATAATAAACAATACAATATATGAAAAACATTATTTTAGCTAATCATATTATTTTATGTGCACGATTTTTCTTAAAACTTTTTTAGTACGTATTTTCAACGACCGACCGATACATTTGAATCGATATATTGGAGATTATTAAGAGAATATTTAGTGAATATATTTTTCATTTTAATCGTTCATGTTTAAATTTCAGAAAACATACATTTTTTCTTAACATCATAAAAAAAAAAAATAAATAAACATATTTTATATTGATCATTATAATATTATTTATATATGTAATTAAAATATTTAACTAGGTATCATACATTTCCTACTTGTATCTATTTGAACTTTTTAATGAATTTGACATTGTTTAAAAACTGCATTTAATTTAAAAATCATTCAACACATTTATATTTGATAAGTATATAGAAAGTTGAAAAATGTATTCATCTTTGGGCCCCCAAATAAGCTTGCTCAATGGAGCACATTATTCTTTTGAAAATAATTTCAAATAAATAAATAAAATCTTATATTCTAAATAATTTTGTTGTTCATAACATGTATCTCAATAGTGGAAATCTATTTTTTTCAGTCTAGTTATATTTATTGCATCACATTTTATAAAAATTTAATGAGATAAAAAGTGTAAGAAAAATGTTCACATTTTTTTCACATTTTCAAAATTTGTTTGCGCCAAAATGTTTCTTATATTATTTTCTATCTATGTATAAATTTTCATGAAGTTTGGATCAAAAAATTATGGTTTCCGGGTCTTTTTTTTTTTTTAAATTTCGGGTAGTTAATCATCCTCCCCAAAAAATTGAAGAATTGAGAAATTCAAAAAATAACCTCTCTAAAGTTCATACCAACTAGAGACCAATCCGATTTCAAAAAGTTGCTGATCGAGACTTTTGGAAGATAAAACATTATTATACATTGAATTTTATTCATAAAAAAATTACCAACTACTACGAAAATAGGTAGATAAAAAAAAAAAAAATTGATACATCATTAGCACAATCAGGACGAAAAAAAAATGGGGGGGGGTTAAATGTTTGTTTCTTTATTTATTTAGTAGCCCCCGAAAATTACATTAACATTGAGCAATTTTAAAAGAAATCCCGGGAGGGCTATAGGTGATTTTAAGCTTAGCCCCTCAAATCCCCTAACTAGTTGCGCCTAAGGCGTATATTTTATGTTTTATCTAGTAACCTCCCTTCTGACATTTATAGCTATATGAGATGCACTACGTCTTGAATAAATACCGAAGCTTCGTTCAGAATTATCTTATTGAAGAAATTATTTATCGTTTCGTTAAACTTCAATTACACCCATAAATGAATCCCACTCGAGAAACGAATAAAAAAACCCTGAGGTGCGAAATATTAGCTTTTTTTCAATTTTATTTTTTTAAGCGTGGAACGAAATATTTTGTAACACTCAAATGTATAACAAATACTACTTTTAAATTCTGAACGAAGTGAAGAAGCTAGTGTTTGTACAATGATGTTTATTTTTTTTTTTCTGTGTACAACTTTTCGTATAGAAATATTTGTCCAAAAGTTTCGATCAATAACTTTTTGAAACCGGATTTGCCTCTAGATTGTACTTTGAAGAGGTCATTTTTTTGAATTTCTCAATTCTTCAATGTTTTTTTTGGAAAAAACTACCCAACATTTGACAAAAACGACACGAAAACCATCATTTTTTGATCAGAATTGTATGAAAATTTAAACATAGATAGAAAATCCTATAAGAAAGATTTTGGCGCAAGAAAATTTAGAAAATGTGAAAAAAAATTTTGTACATTTTTCGACAATTTTTTTTTTTTCATATCATCATTAACTTCCCTCGTTCAGAATCGTTTTATTGAAGAAATGATTTATCGTTTATTTAAAATTAAATACGCCCGTCAAGAGAATCCCACCCATCGTGCGAAGTATGTCCGACTTATTTTATTTTACATACTGTCGATAGCGAATAATTAGACTAGATTAGACTAGAATATAGTAGACATATTATAATTTATGCTCTAACAGTTGTCGTGCTATTTATTATTTCGTTAGAATAATTGACATATTATATTATTATACTTTAATGAGGTGTATCATATAATATCCATCTACGTATAAATAGTAACTGTTTTTTCTTTTTTTTTTTTTTAATTTTTATAAACGTGGAACAAAATAATTCGTACCATCGTACGTGAAGTACACAACGAAAAATACGTTTGTGTTTTACACATCGTCGATGACGAATTATTATAAAAGACAAATGATGTACGCGCTAACAGTTGTCTGGTTCTCTATTTCGTTACGAAAATAATTGACATAATATATATGTATATAATATATGCATAAATTCTTCATATTGTTGTCTATCTATATTTGAATTATCATAAAGTTTAGATTAAAAAAAAAAAAAAAACAGTTGCCGAGTTCTTTTTTGTCAAATTTTGAGAAATTTCTCCAAATTTCAAAAAAAAAAAAAATTACTATTGAGAATCGAAAAAATTTGATCTCTCTAAAATACCAATTAGAGGCAAATCTTCTTATAAAAAGTTGCTTATCCAGACTTTTGGACTAGTATATCCATATGAAAATGTATTCACAGTAAAAAAAAAAAAAATAATAATAATAATAAACACTAGCTTCTTCATTACGTTTAGAATCTAAAAAAAAAAAAAATTGTAATTAAATATTTACACAAAATACACTTATTCATCCAACAAAACGATTATATTATAATGTAATTTATATTTACTATTATTAAGTCTAGTTCACTATTATCAGAATTTATGTCACTTATTCCACTAATATTAAATAATAATATGACGTTGACTATTCCTAATCAAGTGAATACTTAAATAAATTGAATAATTATTCAAAATTTCAATTCTTTCGAATTTTAATTTCAATACAACTTAATTCGTAGAAAAATAATCAGAATAATATTTTGCAGAAAAATTGGAGGTAATCAATAGGAGAAAAAGTTTGTGTTGTCATATGATATGGAAAAAAATATTATGGATAACATAGTTTTTATAGTAATAATAATTAAAACATTAAAAAACTAGAATTTTGCATTTTTACGGCCAAAAAAGGGGTGTACTAATATACGGAGTTATACAGAAATATCGCATATATATTAATATTATCGAAATATCGCGTATACCTACCGTACACAAATTAATATATTTATTAGTTTACTTGATTAAGGAAAACCTATATTTCTTTTCATGTGTAGAAAAACATTTTGGATTATTCAATATAGACAGTAATAGTTATGATATGATATACAAATATGTTCAGGTCAATTCGGGTGTTCTAAAATATGCATTTTACAGTTTATCAATAAAATCACTATAAGAATTAAAAGTTCGATCGAAAACTTTGAAAAGAATAAAAATAAACAGTAATAATTTTCAATTGAAAATTATTTTAATTTACTTCACTTTACTCTTTTTTTTTTTTTTTTTATTATTATTATTATCTAATATCACATCGGGTGGGATACTCTTGATGGGTGTATTGAATTTTATTGAAACGATAAATCATTTCTTCAGTAAAACGATTCTGAACGGAGCTTCAAACTAATACACAATAAATTGGATTTTGTTCACATCGTGTATTAAAAAAAAAATTTTTGATAGATGGCCACCCTTGTTCCTACCCTCTAATGAACGCCCATGAAGACAAAGATTCCGGAAACAAAACCAGCTATATGAAAATTAGAGATAAACGACAAAGAGTGGAAAAGATATTTTCATAGTCATCTTCATACTCTATGTGTGAGGTGCGTGTTATCTAAAACTTTAATTTATAATTAAATTATCAAATTATATATCAAAATTGTAAGTTGTAATCTTTATTTCCTATATTAGTGTAAAATATTTCAAAAAATTGCGTATAGATGATTTTGGAACTAGAATCCTAAATTATCAAATTACATATAAATACGTGTTAAAATATTTGAAAAGTATTGAACATATTATGGGAGTTTATGACAAACACGTTTATTTGGCAAAAAAAAAAAAAAAAATGGTCAAGTTATATTCTTAATCTTGTTAAAAAATTAGGTGGTAGAAAAACGATCATTTAAAATTATTAAAAACAGGTATTTTTTCATTACCATATTTATTATAATTGCCGCCATTTTACGCAGACATAACAATTGACAATAAGATGAACTACAATTGTATTAATTGTACACGTATATATATTTTTTTAATACAAAAATTAAAATATGTTTTATCGTACATTTGATGTGTAATTCGTAAACTGAACATTCGACAGTGGTATACAGTTTCACGTTATATCCAATTAACACGAATATATCAGTTTGATTTATAAGTATAATTTTCAAAAACACAGAAAATATTTTCAAAATGTACGTCGAAAAAACATTGTTGACACTGATGTTTACAACATTGTACCTGGCTCCAGTGAGTATGAATATTTAGCCTCACGCAATTATTTTAGATTCTGAACGAAGTGAAGAAGCTAGTGTTTTTACAATGATGTTTATTTTTTTTATTTTTTTATTTTTTTTTCTGTGTACAACTTTTCTTATAGAAATACTTGTCCAAAAGTTTCGATCAATAACTTTTTAAAACCCGATTCACCTCTAGATTGTACTTTAAAGAGGTCATTTTTTGAATTTCTCAATTCTTCAATGTTTTTTTTTGGAAAAAACTACCCAACATTTGACATAAACGACTCAAAAACCATCATTTTTTGATCAGAATTTTATGAAAATTTAAACATAGATAGAAAATACTATAAAAAAGATTTTGGCGCAAGAAAATATTGAAAATGTGAAAAAAAATTTTGGACATTTTTCGAAAATTCTTTTTTTTCTTATATTATTAACTTCCTTCGTTCAGAACCGTTTTAATGAAGAAATGATTTATCGTTTCTTAAAAATTTAATATGCCCGTCAAGAGAATACCACCAGTCATGCGAAGTACACCCATCGTGCGAAGTATGTCCGGTTTTTTTTTTTTTTATTATTCTATATACACTTTTTCTTGTAGAAATACTTGTCCAAAATTTTCGATCAGTAATTTCATTGATCCACAATCACACTCAGATGGTACTATAAGCGGTCATTTTTCAAATTTCTCTATACTTTTTTCGAAAAGACGGAAAATTGACAAAAATAGGCAAAATATGTTATTACCGGAATTTTCGTAAAATCAAAAATTGCTTTTAAACATAACTTCAAAAATAATGAAGCTAGGGTTTTTAAACTCTCAAAATCTATTAAAAATAGTCAAAAGAAAATTTCAAAAAGATTTGATCAATTTTAAGTTAACTACATTATCATAAATTTCACGGACTGCCATGTTTATGTTACGCCGAATTCGACAACGCAAACACACAGAATTCGGGTACTCGACATTATAACTCGATTCGACTCGAAAAAAATTATATAAAATGCACTACTCATTCAACACTATTAAACGACAGCAGTTATTTGTTAAACATATATAATCGACTATTATAATTGCATATTATCTGAAGAATCGATTAACTGAAGAAATGATTTGTCATTTCTTTAAAATTCAATAAACCCATCGAGAATATCCCATCCGAAGAGCGAAGAACACAATATTTAATTATTCGTCCGTGAAATATATCGACTATGACAAAACACCAAAATATCCACAATGTACTATAAAGATCGGTTCAACCTATTATTATTATTATGTGCGTTTAAGTGTGTTTTTTTTTATTTAAAACTCATAAATTCTGTCAAAATGATAACTTTAAACGGTTATACAAAAAAGTTAATTTACGATTTTTGAATTTTTATTCTTGAAATGTTCAAATACCGTTAGTAATACACATGAGTATGTTTGTATTAAATTTTCAACTCTATAAATTAAAATTAAAAAATAATAAAAACTTAAAAAAAATGAAAAATTTCCAATTTTTTCAAATTTCTATACTTACCTAACAATTGTTCAAATGTTTTTGCAATTTTTACGAGATATACGCGTCACTATTTTTAGTAGTTAGTGAAAATTTCAAATCCCGATCTCTATTATTTTGGAAGTAATTACAATATAACTAAAATTGATTTCTTAATATTAATTATTATGTAACTTGTAGTTTTTGTGGATATTAAGCAAATGAAAAAAGGAAATTATAATGAATCGTTGTATTCGTTTTAGGTTGTGAAATTAATACAATATCATTTATATAGCCGTACATGCCATTATAATATGTTTACGACACACTCATTGATGCAAATCCGACTAAATTTGAGATTTAAAAGTTGAAAATTTAAGAAAAAAACAAATATAGGTAATTGTGATGCAGTGCATTAATTACTTTATGTTGTTGTTGGCAGAGAGCAGAACTAGCCGTTCAGACCAATGGAGAAACAACAAAAGTAGAACTGCAATCAGATGTCAATAAATCATCATATCAGGTATGGATCCCGAAGAAATACTTGGAAACTTGGAGGGGATAATGTCGTTATATAATAAATCCTAAAATAATTAAATATAACTAAAATAATATGATCCATTAATGGCGACTGAAATAAATTCATTTTAGATTCTGGTTGGTGCTAAGAATTTAGTTTTTTCGCACTGAAATTTATCAAAAAAATTTTGGACATTTTTCTAACACTTTTTTTCTCATTTATTTTTTATATTATTAACTTCCCTCGTTCAGAATCGTTTTATTGAAGAAATGATTTATCGTTTCTTTAAAATTTAATACGCCCGTCAAGAGAATACCACCCGTCGTGCAAAGTACACCCATCGTCAGGATTTTTTTTTTTGTTTCACGTTTCTTTTTTTTTTTTGTTTCTTTATACACATTTTCGTATAGATATACTTGTCCATAAAGATCGATTTGCAACTTTTTGAAAACCGATTTGCTTCTAGTTGGTATTATAGAGAGGTCAATTTTGAATTTTTCAATTCTTTAACAACCCAAACTTTGACAAAATATTCTTGAAAAACCATCATTTTTTTTATAAAAACGAATTCTTGGGTTTTGAGTTACTTATAGAATTAACTTTATTTAAAATAATGAGTAAATCGAATAAAATTAACTAAGTTTTTTCAAATGTCCAATAATAGTAAAATATTATTAATTAGTATCAAAGTAATCTACGTTTATTTTCATTTATATTATCTAATATTTATAGGAATTGTTCAGATTTTTTTTTCAGTAAAAACATTGTAAAATTTTTAATTATTCGTCCGGAAAAAATTTTCTTGTCACAAAATATTCGCAATATAATTATTCTTCATCTATGTACCGAGTTTTGTAAAGATCGGTCCAACCAGTTATTATTATATGCGTTTAAGTTTGTAATTTAATGTAAAACTAAGCAATTCCGTCAAAATACTAACTTTAACGGTTATAAAAAAAAGTTGACTTACGATTTTCGAGATTTTTTTAGGACCATGATTTATACATAATATAAGCATGTTTGTGTTACATTTTCATCTCTTAATATCCATACATGAAAATTGTATGAAATAAAAACTTCCAAAAAATTAGAAGTTTACAATTTTTTTCAAATTTTCATGCTTACCTCAAAATTAGTTAAATGTTTTAAAAATTTCCATGAGTTATGCGCGTTCTTATTAGTACGAAAATGCTTTTAAAAATAAATAATATGTAAGGAAGTTTAAGTATGGACGAAATATTGAGTTGAAAGTTGTATATTACTAGATTACCATAATATAATGTTTATAATAAATTATTGATCATAAAAAAATTATCTTGGAGGGATTACCCTCATCAAATACGCCACTGATGTTCTCCGAGAGATTCATATCCATTTTTTTTTTCAGATGTCATTAACATTAGGCATATATCTAATCCTAATAGATATAATATATTATCATACATCCGTTCCCAATTTATAACAAAATTCCAAGAAACGAGAGTCCGCGATTATAATTTCCCTAGTTAAATCAAACTTAAGCTTTTTTTTTCGTTATTGCCCCCCCAGCCTTGGTAATGCTAGTTATTATAGTAGTAGTAAGTTATTTTGTTCCCATTTATTGTACCTTCTTATTTATTCATCGGACAAAAGTTCGTAAATGCGCTATAATCATAGGCGTGGCCACGGGATGTATGTGCAGGGTATGCATTTGCACACCCTGCGAGTTCTACCTAAAAATGATTTTTATGGATTAATTAAAATTACAACTGGAATTTTGTATGCGAATACCAGTATATCATAATAACAATTAATTATGGGAAAGGAAACATATCTGAATTCTAATGATAAAATTTGTTTTTACTAAATTTTAAGTTAAATGTTTAATGAGGTTTGAAAATTGAAAAATATTTATATCTTACATAAAATATCTATAAAAATCATACAACTATTTAATCAAGTATAAAAAATGATTGTTAAACAATTGAGATTTTTTTCAAGGCTATTAGACTTATTACCAAATAAACTTGTATTAAATTTTTAGTTAAGTTATCAAGAATACAAAATTGTATAAGGAAATAACTTACAAAATACGAATCATTTTTAAAGTTCAATATTTATCCTAAGAGAGGTCATATTATTTTCAGTATGCTTTACATTGTTATTGTTGTTGATATTAGGAGGAAATTTCAAGTTTCTATTACTAGTTTTGGAGTTATAACTAAATTACAAAAATCGATACCACGAAAATCTGATTTATAGCATATTATACCACTTGTACTTAAATTTGAAAAAGTTTTTCCTTATTTTTGAAAAAAATATTGAGAATTAAGAAATAATTATCTCTACATAGTACTATTTATGTGCGGCACGCGTTCGGCCTTAATAAATGTTATATTAAGTAACCTTATCAGGCAATACACCACGCTGTCGTCCCCTGCTTTATGAAGGCAATAAAGATCAGAAAAAACAATAGTGTTGGGGTCACGCGTTTATTGTAAATAATTGACCAATTGGTCCAACAGTAACAAATAAATATAATGGTGTAAAAGCCAAACTATAAACAAATAAAAAGATAAAAGGAACTATAAAACTGCCTACTTGGCACAACAATAATAACTAACAATAATGGTAACAATAATAAATAAATAAACTATAAAATAAT